>JAINRH010000355.1:0-18421 GCA_025413025.1 Ficus hispida
GTCTCGGGATTTGTTCTTAATGAGATCGGCAAGTTAAATGGGAATTTAATAATGTCTACTAAGACATGGTACTCTCTAACATGCAATTCCGAAAAGGATTGGATATGTGAAATTAAAGTAAACAAATAATGTGATTTGTCAACATATGATTAGTTATAAACAAAATAATTATTTGTTAATTATTTTGGTTAATTGAATATTGGAAATAAGATTGTGTTTGAATTATTTAATTTCAGAAAACAAAATTTTTCTCTCCTAATTGATAGTAGATGAATTTTAGTGGATGGAGGGAAGAAGAATTTTATTTCAAAATTGTTTAAATATATTCCAAACATTAAATTATAATTAATATAAATAATTGAGCTTATTTCATAGACTTTCTTATCTTAAAAAATGGTGCACGGTTTTTTAGTGGAAAGGAAATCTAAAATATTCAATTTATTTAAATTAATTAAATATGGATAATGTTTGTGGAAAATATTTATTTAAATTCAAATAAGATAATCTTATTTAAATTCAAATGTTTAAAAGTAGTTGAATCTACATAGAATTAGGACTTTTTGACTAGTCTATATGCTTGATTTAAATTTGAACCACTAATCAACCTCCATATTATGTAGAGGATGAATTTGAATATCCTCAAAAGAGGAGATGAATTTTAGGAGTCCTTATCCAATTAAAAAACATCCATAAGGTTCAAAGAACCTAGTCCGAAATTTGAATGATCCTTTTATTCAAAAGATTATCTAGAAAATAATTATTAATTATTTTTCAAGTATGAGATATTTTTGAAAAATGATTGGAATATTATATAAATGCTAGGGGTTCTTGAAAAAAAAATCCATCATCATACACTCAAATAGGTGGACGGTTTTGGAGAGAGAAAAAATGCCAAAAACTAGGTTTTTCTGCTTGAGAAAATTCATCATTCTTGGGTGTGAGAAAAAGAGAGAATTTTCATTGAATCAAAACTGTGAGAAAGGTTAAGCCGAGTGATATTTTTCATAAAAGGTTAATCGGTTCCTATTTTATAGTTTTAAAGAACGAACCCGGATCGAATTCTCAACGAGGTACATCGAGATTGAGAAGGTAGGATCTAGACTTTGGAAGAATTACCAGTCATTTGGATTCATAGAACGTGTGCCCACACACACTCTGCGACGTGGGGACTCGAGAATAGTATATAAGACATGTTGGTCAAAGCTCCAACAATTTCAGAATCCGAAAAACAAGGTATGTTTGATCATGTATTTAATTTATTGTTATATACATCGTGAACTTCTTTTTTGAATCGACACAAATTTTTAAAACTTCCACTACGCCGTAACTCTAATATTGAATCTGTTTTTCCAACAATTGGTATCAGAGTCAACTTATGATCATGTATATAACATAAATTTCTCTCTATGCATTAATGAAATATTTTAGAGAGTTGGCACTTTGGATTTTATTTTGTGTATGTTAAATATATTGTGAATGGATGTATGGATGAATGAATGCTTTATATTTTTTAAAATATATGATGCTTGTTCAATTTTGTCGGGCATGATTCCATAGAGGTTAGAATTTGTATCTAGGTTTTTTAAATGTTATAGATGCGGTCTATTATCACCGTTAGGTCGTTCTTTCAATTCCTAGAATTTTTATAAGCCTGAAACAGCATAGGAATTTTTGGTAAATTCGGGCTACAATGGATTCAAGGAGATTGAAGATGAACAAAGATATGGAAATTTTCAAACGATGTGATTTTTTTTTTGAAATTTAGAAATTTTAATTAATTCAAATATCATATAATAGGTGTTTTTTGTTGAAGAAATATCACATTAAATCTTTTTGAAAATTTTAATTTTCCAATGATATGTGATCTTGATAATTTGGAAAACCAAAATTCAAAATTTAAATTTAAATTTAATGGACGTTTTTATTTATTAAGAATTTTAAAATTTTGTGATTTTAATTAAAATTGGACAATCACATTTTTTTTCAAAAATTTAAATTTAAATTTTAAATTAAAAATGTATTTTATTTAAATTTTTGATATTTTGTAATTTTGATTAAAATTAAAAATCACATATAATCTTTTTAGAAATTTAAATTTAATTTAAATGTAAAAGGACATGACATTGGAGAAGGATGACACATTGAAGAATGATACAAGGCATAGATTTACAAAAGAAGGCCGATAAATGTTTCGGTTAATTTTTTGTAAATTTTGTAATTTTCTTTTCTCTAGGATGGAATTATGATCCACGGCTATTTACATATTTTGCAAACCATGGATGATGTGATGCTAGATAAATATGTTATACTATTTCGCGATGTATTGATAACATACCATATAAATTAGGGAGTGCCATTCAATAAATATTGTTTATGCATGAACAAAAACCCTATTTCAAAAGATTGAATGGGAGAAGGTTTTACACACTAAGACCTATGGCCTCCATCGTTAGTCCAATAGTTACGTATGGTAGTGCCTACTACTCGGGTTCAACCTGAGAATTCCCTTCGGATAGGTATCTAACCTAGAGTGCACATTGATTTGGATTTCCGAAAGGATAATAATTTTGAACATATTTTATGTTTAGATCACCCCTCGATGACGGATGTAAAATATGGATTCAAAATTAAAAATGATGGTTATACACTAATATTACTTTATTTATTAACCCTCCCTTGAGGCTCTGATATTTAAAGTAGTGACCAAATAAGCGATAGTTAATATATATTTAATGGGGCCATGGATGAATATGTATAAATCAGAGGGAATCCATATTCTTGGCTAGTTCTTCCATGACTACCCCTCGGTAGCTTGAAAAGCAGGAGCCAGAAATTATCGTTGTAAGGTATGTATTTTTAAAGGGCTTTACACATAAACATTTAGATTGCATATAGATCTTTTTGTTTCATTACAAAAAAATAATAATAATAAAAATAAAAATAAAAATAAAAGGATATTTGCTCGTAGTTATTGCATATTTTTTTATAATAGATTAAGATGTCGAGTCTGTGATACTTATGCAAAACAAATTTACTGGCGATAATTTTAATGATTGGAAAAAGAACTTACTTATTGTCTTAAATTTTGAGAAACACAGTTTCGTCCTTACCCAAACTCGACCGCCCACGCTTGCGATCGATGCCCCTGATAGGGAATTTGTAACACTTGAGCACTGGGACAATTCCAACCTAAGTGCAATGTGCTATATTCGGGCGAGTATGTCTAAGTGCTCCAGAAATAGCATAAAGAACATGAAACTACTAGGCAGATCATGGATAACCTGGAGGAGATGTTTGGTAAACAAACTATCCAGGCTAAGACCGATGCTATCAAAGGTCTCATGAACTGCAAGCAAAAGGTTGGAACTCCTATCAAGGAGCACATGATGAAAATCATGGCTTATTTGTTTGAGCTTCAGGCAAATTGGGCCGAGATCAATGCTCCAACTCAATTGATCATGGTTTTCCAAACCTTGTCCAAGGATTTCGATTTGTTTTAGGCATCCTACATTTTTAACCAGAAGGAGATATCTCTAACGGAATTGATGAAAGAGTTGCAAGCCTTTGAGAACATCTTCAAGGGTTTTAGTTTTAAGGCTAAGGTAAATGTGGCTGAACCTGATTCACCTGCGTCTAATCCCAAAAGAAAGAAGGAAAAGGAGAAGAACAAGGGGAACAAGCCTGCGGCGAATGCACCTGCTCCTAAAAGTTCTACCAAATCTAAGAAGCAGAAGGTGGATTTTAAGAAGGTTAAGTGTTTTTTCTATGGGAAGAAGGCACACTTCAAGAAGGATTGCAGAGACTACCTAACTATGCAGAAGCAAAGAGGTAATTTCGATATCATGTATCTTGAGGCTTGTTTAGTGAAAGAATCTAATGATATTTGGGTTATAGATTATAGAGCCACTAAACATGTTTTTATTTCTCTGTAGGGGTTCAAGGTAACAAGAAATCTGCATGAGGAGATGTTCACGTTAAGATCCGATGATGAGACGTTGGTGCGAGCTGAAGCAGTGAAAGATGTGCACCTTTACTATAATTCTCTTATCTGTAATGGATGGATGCATGGAAATCTTTATTTTATCAAACCTAAGATGCACTCATTGCTTGATACATAATTGAAAAGGAACTCTAAAATACATAAGTCTTCTCACTCTACAACCTAATTCACCTGCGCCTAATCCCAAAAGGAAGAAGGAAAAGGGGAAGAACAAGGGGAACAAGCCTACGGCGAAGGCACCTGCTCTTAAAAGTTCTACCAAATCTAGGAAGTAGAAGGTGGATCTTAAAAAGATTAAGTATTTTTTCTATAGGAAGAAGGCACACTTCAAGAAGGATTGCAGAGACTACCTAACTATGCAGAAGCAAAGAAGTAATTTCGATATCCTATATCTTGAGGCTTGTTTAGTGATAGAATCTAATGATATTTGGGTTATAGATTCTAGAGCCACTAACCATGTTTGTATTTCTCTGTAGGGGTTCAAGATAACAAGAAATCTGCATGAAGAGATCTTCACGTTAAGATCCGATGATGAGACGTTGGTGCGAGCTGAAGCAGTGAAAGATGTACATCTTTTCTATAATTCTCTTATCTGTAATGGATCGATGCATGAAAATCTTTATTTTATCAAACCTAAGATGCACTCATTGCTTGATACAGAATTGAAAAGGAAGTCTAAAATACATAAGTCTTCTCACTCTACAACCTGATTCACCTGCGCCTAATCCCAAAAGGAAGAAGGAAAAGGGGAAGAACAAGGTGAACAAGCCTGCGGCGAAGGCACCTGCTCCTAAAAGTTCTACCAAATCTAGGAAGCAGAAGGTGGATCTTAAGAAGGTTAAGTGTTTTTTCTATGGGAAGAAGGCACACTTCAAGAAAAATCACAGAGACTACCTAACTATACAGAAGCAAAGAGGTAATTTCGATATCCTGTATCTTGAGGCTTGTTTAGTGAAAGAATCTAATGATATTTGGGTTATAGATTATAGAGCCACTAACCATGTTTGTATTTCTCTGTAGGGGTTCAAGGTAACGAGAAATCTACATGAGGAAATCTTCACGTTAAGATCCGATGATGAGACGTTGGTGGGAGCTGAAGCAGTGAAAGATGTGCACCTTTACTATAATTCTCTTATCTGTAATGGATGGATGCATGGAAATCTTTATTTTATCAAACCTAAGATGCACTCATTGCTTGATACATAATTGAAAAGGAACTCTAAAATACATAAGTCTTCTCACTCTACAACCTAATTCACCTGCGCCTAATCCCAAAAGGAAGAAGGAAAAGGGGAAGAACAAGGGGAACAAGCCTACGGCGAAGGCACCTGCTCTTAAAAGTTCTACCAAATCTAGGAAGTAGAAGGTGGATCTTAAAAAGATTAAGTATTTTTTCTATAGGAAGAAGGCACACTTCAAGAAGGATTGCAGAGACTACCTAACTATGCAGAAGCAAAGAAGTAATTTCGATATCCTATATCTTGAGGCTTGTTTAGTGATAGAATCTAATGATATTTGGGTTATAGATTCTAGAGCCACTAACCATGTTTGTATTTCTCTGTAGGGGTTCAAGATAACAAGAAATCTGCATGAAGAGATCTTCACGTTAAGATCCGATGATGAGACGTTGGTGCGAGCTGAAGCAGTGAAAGATGTACATCTTTTCTATAATTCTCTTATCTGTAATGGATCGATGCATGAAAATCTTTATTTTATCAAACCTAAGATGCACTCATTGCTTGATACAGAATTGAAAAGGAAGTCTAAAATACATAAGTCTTCTCACTCTACAACCTGATTCACCTGCGCCTAATCCCAAAAGGAAGAAGGAAAAGGGGAAGAACAAGGTGAACAAGCCTGCGGCGAAGGCACCTGCTCCTAAAAGTTCTACCAAATCTAGGAAGCAGAAGGTGGATCTTAAGAAGGTTAAGTGTTTTTTCTATGGGAAGAAGGCACACTTCAAGAAAAATCACAGAGACTACCTAACTATACAGAAGCAAAGAGGTAATTTCGATATCCTGTATCTTGAGGCTTGTTTAGTGAAAGAATCTAATGATATTTGGGTTATAGATTATAGAGCCACTAACCATGTTTGTATTTCTCTGTAGGGGTTCAAGGTAACGAGAAATCTACATGAGGAGATCTTCACGTTAAGATCCGATGATGAGACGTTGGTGGGAGCTGAAGCAGTGAAAGATGTGCACCTTTACTATAATTCTCTTATCTGTAATGGATGGATGCATGGAAATCTTTATTTTATCAAACCTAAGATGCACTCATTGCTTGATACATAATTGAAAAGGAACTCTAAAATACATAAGTCTTCTCACTCTACAACCTAATTCACCTGCGCCTAATCCCAAAAGGAAGAAGGAAAAGGGGAAGAACAAGGGGAACAAGCCTACGGCGAAGGCACCTGCTCTTAAAAGTTCTACCAAATCTAGGAAGTAGAAGGTGGATCTTAAAAAGATTAAGTATTTTTTCTATAGGAAGAAGGCACACTTCAAGAAGGATTGCAGAGACTACCTAACTATGCAGAAGCAAAGAAGTAATTTCGATATCCTATATCTTGAGGCTTGTTTAGTGATAGAATCTAATGATATTTGGGTTATAGATTCTAGAGCCACTAACCATGTTTGTATTTCACTGTAGGGGTTCAAGGTAACAAGAAATCTGCATGAAGAGATCTTCACGTTAAGATCCGATGATGAGACGTTGGTGCGAGCTGAAGCAGTGAAAGATGTACATCTTTTCTATAATTCTCTTATCTGTAATGGATCGATGCATGAAAATCTTTATTTTATCAAACCTAAGATGCACTCATTGCTTGATACAGAATTGAAAAGGAAGTCTAAAATACATAAGTCTTCTCACTCTACAACCTGATTCACCTGCGCCTAATCCCAAAAGGAAGAAGGAAAAGGGGAAGAACAAGGTGAACAAGCCTGCGGCGAAGGCACCTGCTCCTAAAAGTTCTACCAAATCTAGGAAGCAGAAGGTGGATCTTAAGAAGGTTAAGTGTTTTTTCTATGGGAAGAAGACACACTTCAAGAAAAATTACAGAGACTACCTAACTATACAGAAGCAAAGAGGTAATTTCGATATCCTGTATCTTGAGGCTTGTTTAGTGAAAGAATCTAATGATATTTGGGTTATAGATTATAGAGCCACTAACCATGTTTGTATTTCTCTGTAGGGGTTCAAGGTAACGAGAAATCTACATGAGGAGATCTTCACGTTAAGATCCGATGATGAGACGTTGGTGGGAGCTGAAGCAGTGAAAGATGTGCACCTTTACTATAATTCTCTTATCTGTAATGGATGGATGCATGGAAATCTTTATTTTATCAAACCTAAGATGCACTCATTGCTTGATACATAATTGAAAAGGAACTCTAAAATACATAAGTCTTCTCACTCTACAACCTAATTCACCTGCGCCTAATCCCAAAAGGAAGAAGGAAAAGGGGAAGAACAAGGGGAACAAGCCTACGGCGAAGGCACCTGCTCTTAAAAGTTCTACCACATCTAGGAAGTAGAAGGTGGATCTTAAGAAGATTAAGTATTTTTTCTATGGGAAGAAGGCACACTTCAAAAAGGATTGCAGAGACTACCTAACTATGCAGAAGCAAAGAAGTAATTTTGATATCCTATATCTTGAGGCTTGTTTAGTGAAAGAATCTAATGATATTTGGGTTATAGATTCTAGAGCCACTAACCATGTTTGTATTTCTCTGTAGGGGTTCAAGGTAACAAGAAATCTGCATGAAGAGATCTTCACGTTAAGATCCGATGATGAGACGTTGGTGCGAGCTGAAGCAGTGAAAGATGTACATCTTTTCTATAATTCTCTTATCTGTAATGGATCGATGCATGAAAATCTTTATTTTATCAAACCTAAGATGCACTCATTGCTTGATACAGAATTGAAAAGGAAGTCTAAAATACATAAGTCTTCTCACTCTACAACCTGATTCACCTGCGCCTAATCCCAAAAGGAAGAAGGAAAAGGGGAAGAACAAGGTGAACAAGCCTGCGGCGAAGGCACCTGCTCCTAAAAGTTCTACCAAATCTAGGAAGCAGAAGGTGGATCTTAAGAAGGTTAAGTGTTTTTTCTATGGGAAGAAGACACACTTCAAGAAAAATTACAGAGACTACCTAACTATACAGAAGCAAAGAGGTAATTTCGATATCCTGTATCTTGAGGCTTGTTTAGTGAAAGAATCTAATGATATTTGGGTTATAGATTATAGAGCCACTAACCATGTTTGTATTTCTCTGTAGGGGTTCAAGGTAACGAGAAATCTACATGAGGAGATCTTCACGTTAAGATCCGATGATGAGACGTTGGTGGGAGCTGAAGCAGTGAAAGATGTGCACCTTTACTATAATTCTCTTATCTGTAATGGATGGATGCATGGAAATCTTTATTTTATCAAACCTAAGATGCACTCATTGCTTGATACATAATTGAAAAGGAACTCTAAAATACATAAGTCTTCTCACTCTACAACCTAATTCACCTGCGCCTAATCCCAAAAGGAAGAAGGAAAAGGGGAAGAACAAGGGGAACAAGCCTACGGCGAAGGCACCTGCTCTTAAAAGTTCTACCACATCTAGGAAGTAGAAGGTGGATCTTAAGAAGATTAAGTATTTTTTCTATGGGAAGAAGGCACACTTCAAAAAGGATTGCAGAGACTACCTAACTATGCAGAAGCAAAGAAGTAATTTTGATATCCTATATCTTGAGGCTTGTTTAGTGAAAGAATCTAATGATATTTGGGTTATAGATTCTAGAGCCACTAACCATGTTTGTATTTCTCTGTAGGGGTTCAAGGAAACAAGAAATCTGCATGAGGAGATCTTCACGTTAAGATCCGATGATGAGACGTTGGTGTGAGCTGAAGCAGTGAAAGATGTACATCTTTTCTATAATTCTCTTATCTGTAATGGATCGATGCATGGAAATCTTTATTTTATCAAACCTAAGATGCACTCATTGCTTGATACATAATTGAAAAGGAACTCTAAAATACATAAGTCTTTTCACTCTACAACCTAATTCACCTACGCCTAATCCCAAAAGGAAGAAGGAAAAGGGGAAGAACAAGGGGAACAAGCCTACGGCGAAGGCACCTGCTCTTAAAAGTTCTACCAAATCTAGGAAGTAGAAGGTGGATCGTAAGAAGATTAAGTATTTTTTCTATAGGAAGAAGGCACACTTCAAGAAGGATTGCAGAGACTACCTAACTATGCAGAAGCAAAGAAGTAATTTCGATATCCTATATCTTGAGGCTTGTTTAGTGATAGAATTTAATGATATTTGGGTTATAGATTCTAGAGCCACTAACCATGTTTGTATTTCTCTGTAGGGGTTCTGTAACGACCCGCCTAGCATAGGCCGTTACCATACATACATACATACATGCGTACTTATTTATTTGGCGTAAGCAGCGGAAATTTTTTTTTTTTTTTATACAGTGCAGATACTTGCAATATATAACGATGTTTGCATACAAAATAATTTACATAAAAAGATTAAAACGCGAAGCGGTTATAATCCCCACATTTCACAGCTTGCCCTGCCTCGCTCGCCACCTTGCACCATCAGTTGCCTGTAGGTTGCTTACCTACAGCATAGACGTAAGTCACGTGAGCTTTCGCTCAGCAAGTACAACATATACATATCCACGGAAACAAACATAAACATACTCATCATGACCTTACATAGACATAGCATATCATACATAATTTCCCATAGCATACATATCATAACATACATAACATGTCATAACATCGCATAATATATGCATGTACCAGTTATGCTCTCATTATGCCATTGTATTCATTCTTAACTTATCTTACTAATGGGCCCCTTATCATGAGTGTACGTACCGGGCGCGCAACTATGATTTGGTTGGGGCGGCCAAACCAATTCCAACTCAAACCACAGTCCAACCCGACCTAACACGGGTCGGTACGACACAGGCAAGCTTGCTTGCCATCATACTTACTTTTCATGAACTCATACTTGTTCTTATTAGTGAACATGCTTCGTGATGTCACTATTTATAATTCATGATCATATCTTGACATTATATCTTTTTCTCATACTGATGAACTTAACATAGTCATATATTAAACACATCATCACTTACAGCAACATACTTGGCAAATATACAACAAAAGCCTATGCTGTAGGCGGAGTTGTACTTACCTTGAGTACTATGTCCCGAGACTTGTTGATCCACTTCAGGATACTTCCGCAGGCTATTTCCTGCTATATCAGAGGACAGAGAGTAAGAATTATGTTCTTACAGAATGTTGGTAATCAAACCAACATTCATACTTCTTTGTGGTTATATGTTCCCCCTTTCTTAATACAATGCCGGATACTTTCTCAGTATCATAGATAACCTTATGGTTTAGAACATATTTAAGTTGGTCACATAAAGTAACCTTGGCTAAACAGCCTTTCATAACTGTGTTAGGTTATTAAACCTAACCTTGAGCCTAAGCTTGTTTAAAAATTCATTCCATCGGGTTATTCTTGAGTAACCCTGGTTTTTAGGCCCAACTTAGTCATTATATTGGGTTACGTTGGATAACCCTTGGGCTTAGGGCCCAAACCAATAACTCGGTACCTTTCCCGGTTATGGTTCATTTAACTCGATTTAAACTCTTTCTTTATTTCGGAAAAACTTAGAGTTTTAAGATCATTTTATTAAAAACTCAGAATCTGATGAGTGGGTCTTTGTAAAAATCATTAAAAACATAAACTGCCTTTGGAACAGTTTCTCACTGAGAATTAGTCAGTGGATGTGCAGAAATGTCCCTTTTCCTGCACTGTTTTAGAAAACTTTGTGCAGGAATTTCTTGTTCACTGCACAGTTTTGAAATCCAATTTTCTATTTAAAAATCAAGACCGAATTTGAAAAAGTTTTCTTCATGAAAGTTTTAAAGAATTCGAAATCATAAAACTTTCGTTTTGAACTCGAGACCCAAATCAGTCTCTAACCTACTCCTTTAACCTGTTAAACTCACCTGGCCGTGTATAGGGTCTGGGCACGGTCAGGCTCAGGTTTTCTCAAAAACGAAGGCCATTGGAGCCTTATTTTTGAAAACTGTTCATGTTGTCCCCTAGGAAAAACCCTTATCTACAACTTTTGTGTTTTACGTTTTTCCAAAATCAGCCTCTAAGGGCCTCAAAACTGACTTTCCAGAAAACTGGTCAGTCTGAACCCGAATTGGCAGTTTTTGTTCGTTTCTTGGTTTCTCGTCCTAATTCGTGCACACTACCTCAACCGAACACAGCGGGAGCCTAAAATCACCATGCAACGTTTTTCTATCGTCCCAAATTGACTTACATGAGCCCCCACATGACCATGTAAATCAAACAACACATTTGCATTAATTAAGGTTAGGGTTTTTGCTTGTTCTTGATTTCTACCAACATAGCATACATATTTCAATCTAACACCCTAACATGCCATTACTATTCTATTGGCAGATTTGGGGAAACATACAACCCTTAATTAATCTAACATACAATCATACTCATAGGCACATACAAATGCACAATTAAACATCAATCAAAACACTAAATAATAACCCTTAACTAACTAATCAAGCACACACTAAAATCTGACCTAAGGCAGAAATTTAAATTGAGCTTATGCTCATTACAAAACAGCTTGTAATACACTTAAATCTCTAATTTAAAGCTTGAATTAAGAGATTTAAGGGCCAAGAGAAATTTTACCTACTTAGCCCAAATGTGGGTTTGCTTGGCTCAAATTTCTCCCTTCCTTTCTCCTTGGTGCAGCCGGCCTTAGCTCCTTCCAATGACCCTAAAATTTTCCAGCCACCTAGGGACAGCTCCTCCCAAGACTCCGGCCACTTCCCACAAGAATCAGCCACCTCCCTATATGTTTTCCCCTTCAATTTTCCTTCCCCCCTGCTGCTGCCACAGAACCGGCCAGCAATGGCCAATCTTGGTCCAAAATTTTTCTAGCTTCTTGGCTTGCTTCCTAGTGAATGCCTAACACTCCTAAGACTAATTCCTTGATTTTCCAAGCTTTTCTTTCTCTTTGGCAGCTCCCTCAAGTTCGGATTTTGGGCAGAAAAAAAGACCAAAGTTTGGCTAGATTTTCTAATTTTTGTGAATAGGAAGCACTCCTATTTATAGGCATTTTTGAACTTTCCAAAATTGCAAAATAGTCCTTCAAAGTTCACCAAATTGCACATTAGGGGGGTGAGGTGGCCGGCCAAGTGGTTCTAGAACCATCCTTAATTCTTTCCAAATTTTTCATTAAAGCCTTAAAATGATGTCATAAATCAAAAGTAATGTGACATCAACATTAAGGCCTTATTTGGCCTAATTTTTGATTAGACAGTATCTTTCAATACTAAACAGATATAGTTGATACTGTGGTCTTGATTCACAGTATCGATTATTAAAATGCAGTCCAAAATTTATCTGTCTAATAATGGACTATACGAAAAATTCTCTTTTCGTTTCGAGCCTTTTAGCCTTTAATCTCCTACTTAGTGTGCTTGATTTTTCTATGGTGGTCTTGAATCTAACTTAAACCATTTTATCTGAAAAAATTGATTTTCCGCAGTATACTTCCTATACTGCTCACCATTTTTCGATATCGTCAAAGAATTGATCTTTGTAGCCAATCTTTGACTTTCGTGGGTCAATGTTGCTTATCCTGTCAACATGGACTCTCTTGGTCAACTTGACGGTTTCTGGTCAAACTTTGACTTTCTGGTCAAACTTTGACTTTCGTAAAAATCATAGCGTTTTTATACCTTTTCCTCAAAAGGTCGTATGCTCAACTAAGCAATCATTTTTGAGTCTTATAAAAGCATAAGAACTCACAATTCTGAATAAAAACCCTAAACCGGGCTTTTGCATAACTACCTTCACGGTACAATTCAAATTTCTATACAAGAAATTGTAACATAGAAAAATTTATTACAATCTACCCCCTTAAAAATTTTCGTCCTCGAAAATTAAAACAAATCAGGGTAGTTCTTTTTCATCTCCTCTTCCAACTCCCAGGTTGCTTCTTCGACCATGTGGTTTCGCCACAATACTTTAACCATGGAATGGTTTTATTCCTTAAGACCTTCTCTTCCCGATCCGGAATTCGAACTGGCTTTTCTTCATAGGTTAAGTCCGTATGAACCTCCACTGGTTCCTGACTAAGCACATGGGAAGGGTCTGCACATACTTCTTTAGCATCGACACATGGAAAACATTGTGCATCGAAGCTAATTCAGGCGGTAGGGCAAGCTTATAGGAAACTTTTCCAACTCGTTCAAGAATCTCAAATGGTCCAGTATACCTCGGACTAAGCTTTCCCTTTTTACCAAATCGCATTACTCCTTTCATAGGAGTAATCTTGATGAACACCGCATCTCCCACCTGGAATTCCAAGGGCCTCCTACGTTTATCGGCATAACTTTTCTGTCTGCTAAAAGCTATGTCGAGCCTCTGCTTGATCATCTGAATATCCTCAGAGGTTTTCTTGATAAAATCTGTAGTTTGTAGCTGCTTCTGCCCCACTTCCTGCCAGTGGATAGGCGATCGACATTTTCTTCCATACAATGCTTCAAATGGAGCCATACCAATCGAAGCATGATAACTGTTGTTGTAGGAGAATTCGATCAATGGCAGCTTCTGATCCCAGTTTCCTTTGAAATCCAGCACACATGACCTTAACATATCCTCCAGTGTCTGGATAGTTCGTTCTGATTGACCGTCAGTTTGGGGGTGAAACGCCGTACTGAACTTCAATTTCGACCCCATAGCATTGTGAACACTAGTCCAAAATCGAGAAGTGAAGCGTCCATCACGGTCCGAAATGATCGATTTTGGTACTCCATGAAACCTGACGATCTGGGATACGTAAATTTCAGCTAATTTCTCCATTGAGAAGGTGACCTTAATAGAAATAAAGTGGGCTGATTTGGTTAATCTATCCACAATAACCCAAATCGAGTCATTCCCACTTGAGGTTCTGGGTAGTCCTACTATGAAATCCATAGTAATTTGCTCCCATTTCCATTCAGGAAGCTCTATTTTCTGTAATTCTCCGCCAGGATGTCGATGCTCCGCCTTAACTTTCTGACAAGTTTGGCATTTTGACACAAATTCTGCTACTCATTCTTCATATTGTGCCACCAAAATTTTCTCGAGGTCTTTATACATGTTGGAAGCTCCTGGATGTACTGAGTATGGCGTCTTGTGTGCCTCAGACAAGATCTGGTCCTTAAGGAATTCAAAGTTAGGAACACAAATCCTTCCTTTGAAGTAAATAGTACCATCTTTGGAGACTCTAAACTCCTTGTTCTTCTCGTCAAAGAGTTGTGCTTTCAGCAAAGAAGAATCTTTCCTTTGATGTGACTTGATAGTCTCTAGAAGATTGGACTGGAGGGACAGAACAGATAATTTCCCCGTTATCAATTCCAAGTTGAACTCTGAAATCTCCTTTTGTAGTGGTCTAGGAAACATTCCAATAGACATCAGCTGTTGGAAAAACGGATCCGATATCGGAGTTACGGCGCAGCGGAAGTTTTAAAATTTTTATGCCGTTTCGAAAAGAATCTCATGATGCATATACCAATAAATTAAATTCATGATCAAGCGTACCTTATTTCTCGGATTCCGTAATCACTAGAGCGTTTGACCAACGTGTCTTCTCTACTATTCTCGAGTTCCACGTCTCAGAGTGTGTGTGGGCACACGTTCTATGAATCCAATTGATCGGTAATGCTTTCCGAAGTCTAGATCCCTCCTTCTCAATTCCGATGTTCTTCGTTGAGAATACGATCCAACTTCTTTCTTCAAAACTATAAAACAGGAACCGGTTAACCTCCTATGAAAATTATCACTCGGTTTAACCTTCCTCACAGTTTGATTCAATGGAATTTTCTCTCTTTTTCTTTCTCACAAGATAGCCGAATTTTATGAAGTAGAAGAAACCCAAATATTTTTTCTTCTCTCCCAAAAAACGTTTTTGCTCTAGAGAAAATACTCAAAAAAAAAAATTTTCTCAAGAATTCCTAGCCTTTATATAGAAGTCTAATCCTTTTCAAAATTTAATTCCTTCTGGAAAAATAATTAATAATTATTTTTCTAGATAAATTTTGAACCAAAAGATCATACAACTTTAGGGCTAGATTCATTGAACCTAAAAACGTTTTTCCAAGAGGAAATCTCCTCCAAAAATTCGGCCACTTTAGGATAAATCTAGATTGGTGGTTCAAATTTTAAATCAAGAATCTAGACTAGTGAAAAGATTCTAGTCCTATCTAGATTCAAATTTCTTTTAAACCTTTTGAATTTAAATAAGATTCACTCATTTGAATTAATATTTTCCACAAACATCAACCATATTAATTAATTTAAATAAATGGAATATTTGAATTTTTTCTTCCTCAAAAATCCGTGCACCATATTTAAAGAAAAAAAAATTCATCAAATAATCTCCATTATTTAAATCAATTAATAATTTAATGTTAGGAATATATTTGAACAATTTTGAAACAAAATTTTCTTCTCTCCACCTATCTAAAACCGTGCACCTCTTTTAGATTAGGAGAGAAAAATTTTGTTTTTCAAATTAAATAATTCAAACACAATCTTATTTCCAAAATTCAAGTTAACCAATCACGTGTTGACAAATCATATTATTTGTCTACACAAATCCTACATGTCCAATCCTTTTTCGGATTGCATGTTAGAGAGTACCATGTCTTAATAGACATTACAAAATTCCATTTAAATTTACCGATCTCTTTAGGAACAAATCCCGAGACGCTATTTAGAACTATATGAGCTAATAGAGGGACTCGATGGAAATATGTAAAGAGGCTCCTATAATTGTGAAAATTAATCCCAGATTATTATTCATCAATTATCAACTCCAAAACTATTCCACTAAAAGTTTGAAGCTGAACTCCTGTTTACATACCGTATTACGAAAGCTCTCTCACGCAGTGCTTCTTCCATGATATATTCATCGCTTGTTTAATCCCCATATGTTATCCATGATTGAATTTAGGACTTTTTCCGTTTTACCTTTTCAATCATTTTAACTTAAAGTTCCATTATTCTCCATTGAAAGAACCACCAATTGTAAAACCATACAATTGGTAAACCATCAGAGAACACAAAGTAAACCGCGGCCAAGATCTTGTTATACTATCTTTCAATCCACGAATAATGCCTTTAAGTAGATAACATGTACTATCGTTAAGATAGCTATGGATTCCATATCTATGAATCTTGATTTCTCTATCCATAAGTCATGCACCAAAAACACAAGTATATTGACCATAAATTAACAGTGTCTCACATGTAGTGCATTAAAGTACATAAGTCATGGATACGAACTCAAGTAATCATTTCAGGATTAAGATTAATACAGAATGATAATCAAAGCTTCATTGATTCTTATAAACGGAATTATTAAACCGAATCAATTAACACTTTAGGTCCAATCCAATGTCATACCTCAATACTGGTATACATTAAAGTTTCCACTCGAACCAATCCGATGGTCAAGACAAACCATCCCTCCAAGGAAGTAGACAACTTGTACAATCTTATCATGAATAAGATCCCCAAATCTATTCCATCGATTGCGGACTATTTATTTTGACTGTTATCAAATTACCATGTCTTCTATGTATACCCCGTATACATATGGTAATCCGATATATTACCAACAGTCAAGGAGTATTTTATGTTTGCTCAACATACAATCAACAAATGAAAGTAAATAGGACACAACTTATTAAACATGAATAACCTCCTCTTATTAATATCAAAATGTCATATTTACAGAAAATCCCTAATATTGATTTTCTATCCTTAGGGCACATATAGATCCCAACAATCTCCCACTTGCCCTAAGCGAGTAAATGTGACATATTACGCATCCCATGCCTTCGACGTGTTCTTCGAATCTTCTGGCCACCAAAGTCTTCGTGAACGGTCGGCAAGATTGTCCTCTGATGCGATTTTGCAAACCGTCACATTTCCACTCTCAACAAAGCCTCTGATGATGTGATATTTTCTGTCAATGTGCTTACTCCTCTTATGATGCCTAGGATCCTTGGTATTAGCTACTGCTGCACTGTTATCACAGTAAAGCACCATAGCTTTATCCATACCAGGAACGACCTCAAGGTCATAAGGAACCTGCGGAGCCATACCGCTTCCTTTGATGCCTCACTGGCTGCCACATACTCGGCTTCCATGGTCGAGTCAGCAATGCAAGATTGCTTAATACTCCTCCACACAACGGCACCACCTCCAAGGGTAAAGACAGAACCTGAAGTCGATTTCCTTGAATCCTGATCTGATTGAAAATCAGAATCTGTGTATCCTATAGGAACAAGGTCCTGACCGGAATACACTAGCATATAATCCCTCGTTCTCCGTAGATACTTGAGTATATGCTTGACCGCAGCCCAATGGTTCGGTCCTGGATTCGACTGATATCGACTTACCATACCAACTGCAAAACAAATGTCAGGCCTTGTGCATAACATAGCGTACATAAGACTACCTACCGCAGATGCATAAGGTACATTTTTCATACGCTCCCTTTCTTCCGATGTCTTGGGACAGTCATCTCTAGAAAGCTTGATTCCAATCCTGAAAGGTTGGGCACCTTTCTTGGAATCTTTCATAGAAAACTTTTCAAGTACTTTATCAATGTATGAAGCTTGGGAGAGTGCTATCGTTTTGTTCTTTCTATCTCTAAAGAGTTGAATTCCAAGAACATAACTAGCTTCTCCTAAGTCCTTCATGTCAAACTGTTTGGCTAACCAAACTTTGACAGATGATAACATTGCCACATCGTTTCCAATAAGCAATATATCATCCACATAAAGTACTAGGAAAACCACTTTCTCGTTCTTGATACATTTATAAACACATGGTTCATCAATGTTTTGTTCGAATCCATAGGTTTTGATTGCTTGATCAAACCTAATATTCCAAGAACGAGATGCTTGCTTTAATCCATAAATGGATTTAAGCAACTTGCATACCTTCTTCTTGGCCCTTTGCCTTGAACCCGTCTGGTTGTATCATATAGATATCTTCCTCAAGAGAGCCATTCAAGAAAGCTGTCTTGACATCCATTTGCCAGATCTCATAATCAAGAGCAGCCGCAATGGATAAAAGAATGCGGATTGACTTGAGCATTGCTACAGGCGAGAAGGTTTCTTCATAGTCGATTCCTTCTTTCTGCGTATAGCCCTTTGCTACAAGTCTTGCCTTGAAAGTTTCCACTTTCCCATCCACACCTCTTTTCCTCTTGTATACCCACTTACACCCAATCGGTTTTATGCCTTGGGGTAAGTCTACAAGTTTCCAGACCCCATTGGAATCCA
>JAINRH010000356.1:0-17244 GCA_025413025.1 Ficus hispida
TTAAATCTAACATTTTTGGCCATTTTTGAGTAAAGGTCATAACTATTATGACCACCCGGTCATAACCGTTATGACCTATGTTAAAAAATGGCCAAAAATGTTACTTAAAAAAAAAAAAAATTTCTTTCGATGGATTTAAAAAAAAAAAAAAATTAGTCATAACCA
Organism: Ficus hispida; assembly: GCA_025413025.1. Classification (NCBI taxonomy): domain Eukaryota; kingdom Viridiplantae; phylum Streptophyta; class Magnoliopsida; order Rosales; family Moraceae; genus Ficus; species Ficus hispida. The sequence goes on from JAINRH010000356.1 coordinate 166, forward strand.
TTATGGCCGAATGGTCATAATGGTTATGACCTTTACTATTTAATAGGCCAAAAATGTTATCTTAAAAAAAAAAAAAACCTTTCGATGATTTATAAAAAAAAAAAAAATTTGGTCATAACCATTATGACAAAAAAAAAACTTTCGATGATTTTAAAAAAAAAAAAAAAAAAATTTTCATAACCATTATGACCGGATGGTCATAATGGTTATGACATTTACTATTTAATCTGTCAAAATATGTTATCTTAAAAAAAAAAAAACTTTCGATGATTATAAAAAAAAAAACTAAAAAGAAATTTGGTCATAACCATTATGACCGGATGGTCATAACCGTTATGACCTTTACTATTTAATAGGCCAAAAATGTTATCTTAAAAAAAAATTAAAACTTTCGATGATTTATAAAAAAAAAAAAAAAATTGGTCATAACCATTATGACCGGTTGGTCATAATGGTTATGACCTTTACTATTTAATAGGCCAAAAAATATATATTTTTTTTTTAGAATTAAATTTTTTTTTCGAACTTTTTTTACTATTGGAATAGCAATGGTCATAACCATTATGATCACCCGGTCATAACCGTTATGACCAGTTTTTTTTTTTTAGAATTAAAATTTTTTTTTTCGAACTTTTTTTACTATTGGAATGGCAACGGTCATAACCATTTGACCACCCGGTCATAACCATTATGACAAGTTTTTTTTTTTAAGTATTAAATTTTTTTTTTGTCGAACTTTTTTTATTATTTTATAGCGATGGTCATAACCATTATGACCACCCGGTCATAACCGTTATACCAGTTTTTTTTTTTAGAATTAAATTTTTTTTTAATTTTTTTGTCAAACTTTTTTTATATTTTTTAGCGATGGTCATAACCATTATGACCACCCGGTCATAACCGTTATGACCATTTTTTTTTTAGAATTAAAATTTTTTCGAACTTTTTTTTTGTCGAACTTTTTTTATTATTTTTTAGCGATGGTCATAACCGTTATGACCACCGGTCTAACCGTTATGACCATTTTTTTTTTAAAGTAGTTTTTTTTCGAATTTTTTTTTTTTTTTAGCGATGGTCATAACCATTATGACCACCCGGTCATAACCGTTATGACCATTTTTTTTTAGTATTAATTTTTTTTTGTCGAACTTTTTTTATTATTTTTTAGCGATGGTCATACCCATTATGACCACCCGGTCATAACCGTTATGACTATTTTTTTAAGTATTAAATTTTTTTTTGTCGAACTTTTTTTAATTATTTTTTAGCGATGGTCATAACCGTTATGACCGGGTGGTCATAACCGTTATGACCACCCGGTCATAACCGTTATGACCTTTTTTTTTTAGTATTAATTTATTTTATTTTTTTTTTTTGTCGAACTTTTTTATTATTTTATAGCGATGGTCATAACCATTATGACCACCCGATCACAACCGTTATGACCAGTTTTTTTTTTTTAGAATTAAATTTTTTTTCGAACTTTTTTACTATTGTAATAGCAAGGGTCATAACCATTATGACCACCTGGTCATAACCGTTATGAGTTTTTTTTATTTTTTTTGAATTAAATTTTTTCTGAACTTTTTTTACTATTGGAATAGCAATGGTCATTAACCATTGTGAAACAGTTTCATGAAATCCATTTGAACTCGTTCTGCTTTCATGAATGTGAAACAGGGGCAATACATACCTACTCTTATTAATAATAAAACGCGGTTTGTAAGGATTAATTTAACCTTACTCTTGAAATTGTATATGTTATTACAATATGACATATAAATTTAACAAAAAATTTATATTTTCTACAATTAATGGGAATGTTTGAAATGAAAAATAGTATATGTGTCAGGCGAAGTCCTTGTCGACGTCGTCATCACTTTTGTAATTTCCTTCAATTTCCGGTTGGCATGCATCCACAAGTAACATGCTAGCCACTCCCGAAATAGCCTCATCCGTCCAGCTATTACCCAATAACTGACGTCCCTCCCCTTCTATTAAGCATTCAGCAAATTTAATGGTAAACACTCCACAGTCACCCCTTGTTGCACCAAATGACAAAGATTATTAGTTTTCACTTCAACTTTTGAATGTAGTATAGTCGTTTGGAAATGTTGTTTTTCTTGCACTCACCCATTGGATGTTGAGGGATGTCTTTCATGATGGTGATTGGTAATGGGTTAATTCCAGCAGGTTCTCTTGGTTTGAAGGCAAACAAATCTAAGCGTTCAGCCAGCAATGGAATGAATATTGCTAAACATTCCATGCCTTCTCGGACCTTGACATTGTGTAGTCCTTCATGCTGCAGAGAGTGTACACGTCAATGGTCCAGCTTGTCAGATCGAGCTTCGCTAATACCCAATGTTTAAGGTCAGGCAAATGCACTGGTATTAGCACAGTGTTCACGTCAAACCATGATGCCCCACTCTGACATTAACGCCAAGCATTATCCCTAGTACAGTTTCACAGGTTCCCCAATCGAACTTTTTCGGATCACTCTGATATATACGCCACAACGATCGAACCTTTGAACAAAAATAAGTGCAAACCGTTGTCACCCTTCGTTGCTCCAATTCGGGGAACTGCCTGATCTTCTTTCTCAAGTAATTAAAAGGCGACATCAACGTGCTACATTAACATAACCAGGGGTTAAGGGTATTGTACAACTATTCGATCAGCAAACAATATAATAAGGTTGTGATAAATTATTTATAGCAGACTGCCGAATTTAAAAAAAAATGTCATGTACTTACTTCGTCCCATAGCCAAACCGGGGAGGTTGCTAATTCATAAAAGTACCAGCTTTTTTTTTCTACCTCCATGCATCCGAAGTCATGGGGTTTGTCAAGTGTCTCATGCTTGACACTGTATCGTGGAGGCCGTTTACTGAACATCAAGCATACATATTTTAAACACTTCAGTTGCAATTCCAAGTTATAATCCTAAACACAGACAATGTTAACTTAATTCAACATTACCCTGGAGGTGTCTTCTTCAACAATCCTTGTTTGAACCACTCTCCTGAACTCTTTCTAACCTATGTTCAGGAGGTTCATCTGCGAGATACCTACTGGAAGTGCATAATTCGTTGTCAGCCGGCTTCTTCGAAGGGATCCAACGTCATTCTTACGACCCGATGGCCGTTGGCCAAGCCTTGATAGTCTGGCCCTCTTCTTCTTGGGATCTACAAAGCACATATGTTGAACGAGTTAACATATGGACTGTTCCATTATTGGCAAAATTGAGATTCAAGCTATGCGTCACAACCACGTCCGTCAACATTTCCTTGTTGGAGTGCTCGTCAATCATGACAATATCATGTGATGGGATGTGGTCTTCCCTCTCTGCCCCCTCTTTCATAGATTTTGACACTGCAGGCATGGCCCCCTCCCTCGCTCAACGACTCGCTCATCCTTAAACACTCGTCTCGCCGCCTGTTCCTGTACATTGTATTTTCATAACATGTCATACAAAATTGAAGAAACCCACACTGATCAGGTATATTGGTCATGTTTAATTCTACCTTTGGTTTCTTCTCCTCGGCATCTGCATGCCAATCGATTCCTTATCGGCAGTAAGGAACTCTATTGCTGCCTGCAGCCCTATATCCGCAACGACGTCGAACTCAGGGGAAGGAGTCTTCAAAGCTTCCGACGTCTTCCTCTTAACATTAAGAACTTCGCTGCTCCGACCTTCGGCACAGGCTGTGCCTGACCTGCTGTTCAGCAGCATTCTTCGCCGTCAACAATTTTAGCACCCTCTTCAACAGTTTGTTCGAGGGGTTTGCCTTTTTTATATCCTTTAACTTTTATTCAAAGTAGTAACATGTCCTCGGATCTCATTCTAGAACTCCACCCACTCGGTATTGATATCCGGGCTCCACCGGGGGACTGACGACTTCGGAGGTGGTAATTGAGGCAGGCCAGTCGGTCTATTCAAAAAAAAGGTCGCAACATTATCGTCTTCAACTTCCTCCTCGGTTTGGCATCAATTGAAAACAGTTTGGCTGCACACATGACGTAAAATTACGATCTTATACAGAATGTATTATTATTATTATATTATAATATCCCATAACGAAGTTGTGAATCTTATTATGGTATGACCGTGTTTGGTCATAACGATTTTGACCAGACGGTCATAACGGTTGTGACCTGTATTCATCTGACGTTTATGACCAACACGTCATAATGATTTTGCCCTCCTGTTTATGGTAGCGAAATTAATTACCTGTGATTCGCCAGCCTCCATGAACGCCCATTGAACGTCATCAAATTTCACAATCTCCGCAGTGGTCCAGGACGCATACGCGGAACGGCTTGCAAGTAGTTGGTTGTGAACTTTTTAACAATCGTTGGAAGTGTCTCATATGCCATACAGTTATGGCATGTGGGAAACCAGGAATGATGTAATGAACTGTGTTAGCAGGTTTTTTTGTCGTCTCTTCGAAGAAATCCTATTCTCCACTGTAGAACAGATTGCAGCACGGGTTGCCTCCCATGATAGACACCCCAAGGAAAATCGTTGAAGGCATCCACGTTGTCTGCCAACCCTAAAAAATTTGGGATCTATTTTCACCGTGATAGCATTTGACAAAGGGATCGAGAATATAATGTACAGAAGGCTAAGCTTTACGGCATCTTCGTCGTTGTCAAACTTAGCATTGGACAGTTGCAGCTCCAAATTTTCCCTCGATACGCCCTTAACTGTCGAAAAATATCTTGACATAAGTCTGCTTTCGACGACCGGTAGATGCGTAGACCCTGTACATTTTAGTCCGGTAATTAGGCAGAACTCCATTATGGAGAATCTGGCCATGTCTTCTCCAATCTCGAACCACAGTGCGTCCCCTATGATGTGTGGTTTGTAAGGCGCATCACAATGTTGTGGAATATCTGGCCAGCCCAACCTAGAGACTCTAGATGCAAGAAAGGTTGAACGCATGGCTGTTCTTTGACGGACTCCAACTGTCGTGGAGATAACCAGTTGCTCAGTTTCTTCCATGTCTCGTTAAATGTTTATGAAAGTATTGATTTTGGCCCGGGTTATCTCACTGTCTGGTACCAGTCGGACATATTGACCCTGTGTGATTGGATAATAACAAAAAAAAAAAATGGTCAGATTAGCTATTTAGATGTATGGATGTACCGCAAACTACAACTTGACTAAAACAAACAGAGATCATAGATTTTACCTCTTCCTCTTTCGATATCTTCGATGGAGTTATACTCGAATCGTGTACATCCATTTCTCCCTTATTTCTCTCAAAATCTGTAATAGCCACCATTCTATGGATATAACCGCGGCGTGTATACGGCTATAATAGGTGGTTTACGACGGTTATGCAGGAGACGCCTGGTAGAAAACGAAACGATTACCACTTTCTCTCTCTACACAGAGTTTTCCCTCTCTAACAACTGTAAAATCTTTTTTAAAAATTTTAACACAATAGCCGGATTCGGGAGAGTCACTATTACGCGTGGAGGAGATGAGGGCAAATATGGTATTTAGTCACGCAGAGTCGTACAAAAGACTCTTGGTATTCATAAAAAACCGGTCATAATGGGTGTGACCGGGTGGTCACAAACATTATGACCAGGGTAAATGCGTTATACACACCGCTTCTCACTCTAGTCATAACCATGGTTACTGACGTGTCACAACGAAGTTGACCGACTTATTCGACACGCTTCCACAAAAGTTACTGACGTGATTTCCCTGCAGTCATTTAATACCTCGGCTTGCATGTAAAGTTATCCCTAATAATAATAATATAATAATAATATTCGAGGGTTTACAAAATTATTTTACTTAAGTCAGTTTTGGCTACTTTATTTTTCAAACAGATCTACATAAAATTATTCGGTCATAATGGTTGTGACCGGGCGGTCACAACCATCGTGACCAGGGTAAAATGACCTGTTACACGGCTTCTCACCATAGTCATATCCATAGTTACCAGGGTGTCACAACGAAGTTGACCGCCTAAACAGATACTTTTCCCAAAAACGTAATGATGTGATTTCCCTGCTAGCGTTTAATGCCTCGGTTTGCATGTAAAGTTACCTCTAATAACAATAATATAATAATAATTATCGATGGTTAACAAAATTATTTTACTTATTTTTTTTTTTTTGGCTATTTTTTTTTCAAACAGATCTGCACAAAATTATTCGGTCATAATGGTTGTGACCGGGCGGTCACAACCATTGTGACCAGGGTAAAACATCCTGTTACACGGCTTCTGACTAATGGTCACAACCATTAGTCACAACCATATTGACTAGCCGGTCACAACGAATTTGACCGCCTTTATAAGGCCCTTCCCCAAAAGTTAATGTCGCCATGACCACAAATATGAATACAAATCCTCGATTTCCGTGTACGGTCACCACCAAGAATTCTCTATTAATAATAATAAAATGGTTAACAATTTATTTAAGGGAAAATTTTACGGTTAAGGTTTTTTTTTTAAAAAATCGATAACCACGGAGTTCGGTCACAATGGTTGTGACCTGGTGGTCACAACCATTGTGACCATGGTAAATACAGTTTTACACAGATTTGCCCCCTAGTCACAACGACGGAGTTGGCTTTGTTGGCCGGGTCCTTAAGGGTACTGAATTGGTACACGTTTGTCGGTTGTGTCCATAGCCATTACATCTACCACAACGAACGGACTCATGATCTTCACCTTGGGACAAAATCCTTTGAACTCGTGGCCTTCCGTGACCACGCTTCGTTTTGGGAGGATTGACGATTTGCGACCTGATTGATTCAGGCACATCCCAGCCATCAGAGCTGCCAATAGGATGGACTACAGACGAATATGTTCCATAAAGATAATCTTTCATGTAGTATGTCGAGCAATAATTGTATGGATCTATCCGTCGGTGGTTACACACGGCCATGGCATGAGGGCAAGGAATTTGATCGACCTGAAATCGTCTACACGTACATGTCTTTTGGCTCATATCAACGATCCATATTTGACTGGCATTGTTGGTCACAGCGTACTCAAACTGATCGGCTGGCCGCGGCTGTAAGAAGGGGAAATTTAACAATTTCAGACAATTTGGATTAAGGGGAAATCCGCATATACCATATACATGGTGGATGTTGGCATGAAAACGTACCGTTACTTTTAGGCCTATTGAGAAGTTGGTGTGAAGCATCTTCTCAGCCTTTGGAGCAAGTTTCGATGACAATTTTAGAGCCTCCTCACGCCTGTTGACAAACCATCTTTGTTGTAGTTCCCTCAACCATTCCATTAAGAATCCAACTGGCATTAACCTGGCTTTCCGGTCAACATTATTCAATGACTCCGCGATATTGGTTGTCATGATTGCATACCTCCGGCCGTTGAAATATGCTCGCGACCACTTTTTCGGATCGGCCTGCATGAGGTATCGGTGCATGTCGGGGTTACAAGTACGGATGGATTCCATATGACGATGGTGCTCACTTAAAAGATACGACCTCGATGCACCATCAAAATAGGTCTTCAAAGGGCCTTTGAAATCCTTGTACTTGGTCTTAAGGTTTGCAGCCAAGTGTTGGACGCATATCCCGAAGACAGCGTCCGGATACACGAGTTTGGCTGCATACTCGATACCCTTATGCCTATCAGCCACAATAACAAGAGAATCTCTATGGCCGATTGAATCCCTGAGCTTCTCAAAGAACCAGGTCCATGAGTCGTTGCTTTCGGACTGAACGATACCAAATGCAAGTGGAAATATGCAGTCATTTGCGTCGTGACCGCATGCTGCAAGAAGCACCCCTCCAAATTTGGCCTTTAATGCGGATCCATCAACCACAATTACTGGTCGACAATAAGGCCAACCGTGCTTCGAAGCAGCTAGGCACATGTAGAGACATTGTAAGTAATTTGCTGAGTCCGTCTCGATGTCAATGTCGGAACCAGGATTTTTCCTCTTAACCATTTCAGCCCACGCGGGAAGAACTGTAATGTATACAATTTTTTAACAGTTATTAAAGCGTATTATAAGACTTATAATATCGGTGATGAACGTATTCTAAGATAGAGTAAAGGGAAGTGAATTACCATTGTATGACTCTACATCATTGTCCCTCAAGCTGGTTAGTGCTGCTTCCTTACCTCGCCATGCTCGGAGATAATTGAAAGAGACTCCAAATTCGGCCTGCATATCTCGCATGATTTCTCGAGGTCTATATGAGGTATTAGTCGGATCCAAGTATTTTGCCTTGACACACTCCCCAATCATCCAACTCTTGGCTTGGCGATGATGCCCTTGGACAATTTCGAGTGAGCAAGTATGGACGTCGTCGAACCGCTTCACCACAAACATGTCACTACCTCGCATCCTCGTCGCACGCAATTGCCATGGACATTTTTGGATATCTATACATATAACGTGTAACAGTGTAGAGGTCGACCTCTTCACCCTAAATTGATAGTGTTTACTCATGGCATCGTGATGAAGATGGTATTACAACAACTTTTTGTTAAGAAAAATACAGTTTCTGCGAATTGTGACAGATGTATAATCAGCAACAACTACTGAGCCAGATAACCTGTCAGGACTTAGTACATTATCGGATTGAGATGTTAAGTTATTGGCCATAGAATGTGCTCCAATGCTGACGTCGACACTATTCTCGTTTGATTCACGAGCATCACCCCCAACATTAAATTCGTCAACATGAGGAGGAAGCTGAGGGCAACGAGGAATAGGAGAAGGGATGATCAGATTTGTCTCATCCACATGTTGCATGGCCTCATCACTCTGTACACCTTCTCTGGAGAATTGGCCGTCTATGTGGTTGCTTTCACCCAGCTCCGGTGGCCTGACGTCAGCCGCAGTATCATCCAAAACGTCGATGGTAATAGGAAATTTACTAAGCACATGAACATCCTTCTTCTTCAATTGTATATAGAATTTAACGTCATCATCACACTGTATCCTGACAAGAGGCATACTGGGCTCAACACCGTATCTCATGACTATAGTATCGGTTGGGACCCTCATACCAATTGCACGTCTGACCAACTCAATCAGACCAACGTATGTTGCCGTCTCGGGCACCAATATTCCCTTCATTTCTCCACCGATGTAACTCAATGTGCCGTCCCATCAACCATTATACTTGATGAAAACACAAACGTCCTCCATTTACTGTGAAACTACAAACAATTATCGGATCAAAAGATTAAATACAAAATTCAAAAGAGAGGAACAGTTACGAAGGACGGTAGGATGGCTTATATCGTAGATCTGGTCCAAGGAAATGGAGTTGACGGAGATCTGGCAAAGTCGGCCGGTTTAACAGAGTGAAACAAGATGTGGAGGGATTTTTAATCCTGGGAGTTGGTTTCGATCAATGGGTAATGGTCCAGGGAGGATTCGTGAGGAATGGGCGGGATAAAATCAGGGAAACTAGAGACGAAAAATTAAAATTTTCTATGTTCAGTTGGTTATATGCTGTCGCTATGGATGTGGAGGGAATGGAGTGAGGATGGCGGGCTAGGACGAAATTTTTCAGCTTAGGGTTGAAAAATGGTGACGTGGCGGGGAAAAACTAGTCATAACGGTTATGACCGGGTGGTCATAATGGTTATGACCATCGCTAAAAAATATTAAAAAAAGTTCGACAAAAAAAAAATAAAAATTTTAATTCTAAAAAAAAAAAAAACTGGTCATAACGGTTATGACCGGGTGGTCATAATGGTTATGACCCTCGCTAAAAAATATTAAAAGAAGTTCGACAAAAAAAAAAATAAATAAAATTTAATTCTAAAAAAAAATAGTCATAACGGTTATGACCCTGATAAAAAATATTAAAAGAAGTTCGACAAACAAAAAAAATTTAATTCTAAAAATAAATAAAAAAATTGGTCATAATGGTTGTGACCGGGTGGTCATAATGGTTATGACCATCACTAAAAAATATTAAAAAAAGTTCGACATAAAAAAAAAAAGTGGTCATAACGGTTATGACCATCCGGTCATAATGGTTATGACCAAATTTTTTTTTTTATTTTTATAAATCCAGCGAAGGTTTTTTTTTTTTTTTTAATTTAAGATAACATTTTTGACCATTTTTAAGTAAAGGTCATAACGGTTATGACCATCCGGTCATAATGGTTATGACCAATATTTTTTTTTTTTAAATCCAGCGAAGGTAAATTTTTTTTTTTTTTAAGATAACATTTTTGACCATTTTTAAGTAAAGGTCATAACCATTATCACCATCCGGTCATAATGGTTATGACCATTTTTTTTTTTTTTTTTTATAAATCCAGGAAATTTTTTTTTTTTAAAGAAAACATTTTTGACCATTTTTAAACATAGGTCATAACGGTTATGACCGGGTGGTCATAATAGTTATGCCCTTTACTCAAAAATGACAAAAAATGTTAGATTTAAAAAAAAAAAACTTTCGATGGAAGTTTCTCTCTCTAAATGAAAGTTTCTCTCTGTAGATGAAAATTTCTCTCTATTATATGAAGATTTGGGTTTCAAAATGGGTGGGGGGGCTAGGCGGAAAAGTGAAAAATGAAATAAGTTTCCTGTGGGTGGTGACTCTTTCTCTCTCTAGAGACCAGTTTTCTCTCTCTAAACCACTGTACATGGTGGTTTGAAAAACTTTTTTGGGTCATGCGAGGGAGAGAGATTCTTTGGTGGGTAGGAGATGGGGGTAAACCTGTAATTTGATATACATTAAATGCTACTGGGTCCCACTTTAAGTGCTAAAATTGAATGAAAAAAAAAGTACTGTTGTTTTTACTATTATTTTTTTCAGAGGTGCTAAAAGTGAAATTAACATTTTTTGAAAATACCAACACTACCCTTAATAATTTGTATGAGTTATTTTTTAAGCACTCATTATCTGATAAATTATTTTAAAAACTAAAACTAGTACGGCTGGAGGAGGGACCCATCACCCATGGGCTTCACCAATTCCGATTTTAACTGGGTTTACATTCAGAAAAACAGAAACAGTTAAAAAAAAAAATTTAGGGACATTTTTATATTTTATATTTTGTTTTTATTCAAAAAAAAAACCATAACATATATTTAATACATAAATGTACTTTTTTTTTTTCTCAAAACTAAAAGACAAAAAATAAAAACACAAAAAAAAAACTATTTGTGTAGTCATTGAATGTTTTAAATGGTATTTTATATGGATTGGAATGGTAGTTTTGGTTTTTTTATTTTTATTTTTTTTCCTTTCGAAATGTAAGCGCGTAGCTAGGGGTATTTTATGACTGGTTTTACAAACACATTAGATATTTTAGACATTTGCATAATATTTTAGCTGAACTCGCTCTGTTGACATTCTCCAAGTGAAAAGACTTAGCAGATACTCAGCTTTTTCTGTGAAATACGGAGTTCTGAGTATTCCACCCAAAAAAAGAAAAAAAGAAAAAAAAAAAACAAAAAGTTGTGAGGAAAACGCTCTGATCTCTCTCCCATTCTCTCCCATTAATTAAAAATGGAAAGGGGAAGAGCCTTGAAGATGCGGGCAGCTTTTCTGGTAATGGTGATCGGTATGCAGTTCCGTGGCACTAGCTTCGCAAAGGCCAAAATTCACGATCTCTGTTCTTCTTCATGTGGGAGTATCCGCAACATAACCTCTCCTTTCCGACTCGCAACTGACCCGTCTTATTGTGGCAACTCTACGTTCGAGCTTTCTTGCGAGAACAACCTTACAGTTCTATATTTGCCTGTTGGTTCCATGTTTAGAAGCTCATCCGACCCGGAAGAATATCAAAGATACTACGTACAGGCAATTGATTACAATAACTACACGATCCGGCTGGTGGATCCCAACATTCAGAAAGATGATTTCTGCTCCATCCCCAGCAATACCTTGTACGATTTGGACATAATCCGATCGTCAATATATGATATTGATGTATTGTTGGGGAACTACCGATGGTCATTTCACTATCGCCAAATGTATGAAACTGTAATATTCTTCACCTGTGAAAGTCGAGTGCTGAATCCTTCTTACATAGACGCTTCTCCGTGCGTATTCAACCGTACTTTTTCCTCCGAGACTTCACCACCGTCGTTCCTATCCAGTTCAAAGCAGTACTACTCTTATTATTACATCTTCAATGCTGACTCCTTTAGTCCCGAAGAATTGGACGAGTCTTGCTGGATAGAACAAATGAGTCAAGTAATAAAAGGACATGTCAACAAGAAGCTGACATCAAACGACATCCACAATTTGCTTGTTTATGGCTTTGAGCTTTCGTGGGTGATGCAAGGTTTCCCTACAGTGAAAGTTGGATATACTTGCTATTTCGACGAGGAAGATTCAAACAGTTCTCCGGTTTACAGAGTACCCAATATTGATCGGTGTGGTAAGTAAGGATATTCCAAAATACAATTATTAATTAAGCAAAACGCAAACTAATTCTTTCTCTTAATTAAGTACTTCTCAAAATACCAAATTCTGAATTTAAGCTTATGACGTTATATTTCAATTTTGGATATTGCAGGCCTCTTCTACAAATTTTTGTACTACCTCGAGCGTAAGTGTTTCTTTCTTTTTTCGTTTTTTTTTTTTTATATATATATATTTTTTAGGATGCTAGCACAAGTGTTTCTGTTTGTTCTGTTTTGTTTTTCTTTGATTTTCTTTTAAATTTCACTGTCGAATAATAGGTGTTGTCTAATTTTCTCACTATAATTTAAAATCGAACAAAATCTTCTGAAAAAACTCATGAAAAGTTACAATTTTAGTACTTTCAATTTTGTTGTCATTGGTCTTTTCTTTTTCTTGGGTCATTTTAGCAAAATCTAGTGGGTATTAGTATTGTTTTGGGGACTCTTCTAAAGGGAGACTTGATTATTGTATTTTGGCCTTGAGCTTTTGCTCTGTATTTCCATGGAGGATTTCTTCCAAATTATCCTATCTTGAAGGCTTGATTCGAGGAGATCAGCCTTCAATTTTAGTAAAGATTTGTTTGTTCTAGTTTGTTAGACTCACTACGTCAATATGTTATTAAATTCGTTACAAAAAAAATTGACACTGAAATACCAAAATACAACTTATGATAAGATATGACGAGTTTTGTGTCCATTTATTAAAATTTAAAAGGCAAAAAAGACAATCATTATTTTTCAGCTCTATATTTGAAATTAATCCATGTTTTTATTGTGATCATTAACGAGGTCAAAATAATATATAAATCAAATCCCTACACCTACACCTGAGTGATCACATTATGTTTTCTAGGGTTATCATGTCCTAATAAGTTGGTAATTTCTTTTGTTTATTGCAGTTTACTTGTACGACAACGGAGCATACAAATACATTGGTAAGGCCTTTTTATTCGAAAACACTTAATTTGCATAATATATATATATATATATTTTCACATTGGTAAAATAAGTAACAAGTGGAAAAATAATAATAATAATAACTTGCAAAATGTCTGGAAAATATTACATCTATTAATGTTAACCAGAATTATATTAATTACTGCCCCAAAAATACAAACTTATCTCCATTCTCTTCAACTTACAAATTGTATAAAATAAGATCCTTCGTTTGATTTCTTGATAAAATTTATATATGACATGATCTGGTCGTTATTTTAGGAATATTTAGGTAAAATCATAACTTAAGTTGAATTTGAAGGGATTGGCACCTAACATGCTCCATCTTTTTTTTTTTTTTTTTTGAATGTTAGTCTACAATATTACTCTTGTTTTCCTTAGATTGTAGGAAGCTTTGCACAGTTGTGAATCTTATTCCAAAAAAAAAAAAAAAAAGAAGTTGAAAATAACCATTTACCCACTAATTTCTGATCACTTCTTATTCAAATTCCACCAAAGAAAAAAAAAATATTAGTCTGAGAAAAAATCCAAATCACAAAAAAGAAAAAAAAAAAAAAAAAAAAGGCGGTAGTCGTATCGTTGCACAATCTAGAGCTAAAGTATAACTCAATAAAAATCATGTTGAAGCGAGTTCAGCGGGTGGGAGATACAAGTTCCATATAGTCAATCAAGTAGGATTCCCGAACTTGGAAGGGGGAAAAAAGAAAAAACGAACAAGATTGTGCTGGGTAAAAAGAAATTCAGGGAAGAAGATAAGTTATACTCCAATTTTTTTTTCTCTTTAGTGTTTTTATTTATGGGTAATTTTTTAGACGTGCTTCTATTATTTCAAAAAGGACCTTATTTGATACATTTTTGCATTCATCGGAAATGGATAATACATAATAAAATTTGGAGGTATATTAGACCTAAAGTTAAGAAGAAAATTTAAATTTACGCTATTTGTTTCTATGGGGTTTAACTCATTTTAATAAGTTAAAACATCGATTTTTCAACTCATTTTTTGAAAACAAAAAACAAAAAACAAAACACACACACACACACACACACACACGCATATACACACCGAAACGAGCACATTTTGAGTATAAACATCTCTAAAAGAAAATTTGCTATTTGCATGTTTTGTTTTGCTATGAGTTAATGAAGAGAGAATATCAATGTCTAGTAGTAACACCATAAAAAAAAAATTTTTCCCCTTTTCGTTCACTATAATTGCTTATCTCTTCTAATGATTTTACCCAGCTGCTGGACTATTAGCAACAAGAACAGTAGTTGGAGTTTCATTCGTGGTTGCCTTAATCATTTATAAATGGCGAAGACGGCATTTATCGGCGTATGACGGCATTGAAGAATTCCTCCAAGGTCAAAACAACCTCATGCCCATACGATACTCTTATCGGGAAATTAAGAAGATGACTAAAGGCTTCAAGGACAAATTGGGGGAAGGAGGCTTTGGTTCTGTGTACAAGGGAAAGCTTTCTAGCGGTTGCTTTGCTGCAATCAAAATTCTCAGTAAATCCAAAGCTAACGGGCAAGATTTCATCAATGAAGTTGCTACCATTGGAAAGATTCACCATGTCAATGTCGTGCGATTAATCGGTTTTTGTGTCGAGGGTTCAAAGCGTGCTCTTTTATATGACTTCATGCCTCTTGGATCTCTAGATAAGTATATTTTTTCTGGAGAAAAAAGGGATCACTCGTTAAGTCTTGATAAAATATTTGAGATCGGACTAGGAGTGGCTCGAGGAATTGATTATCTTCATCGAGGATGTGACATGCAAATCCTACATTTTGATATTAAGCCTCACAACATTCTTTTGGATGAGAATTTTATTCCGAAGGTTTCTGATTTTGGACTAGCAAAACTATGTCCACTGGATAATAGTATCGTATCTTTAACCGCTGCAAGAGGAACCATCGGATACATAGCTCCAGAATTGTTTTACAAAAACATTGGCGGAGTTTCTTACAAAGCGGATATCTATAGTTTCGGAATGTTATTGATGGAAATGGCAAGCAGAAGGAAAAACGTAAGCACAAATGTTGAGAATTCAAGTCAAATTTACTTTCCTTCATGGATATATGATCAGTTTGGCAAAAGATATGATATAGAAATGGAAGATCTAACAGAAGACGAAAAGGAAACGATAAAAAAGATGATCATAGTAGCATTGTGGTGCATACAACTGAAGCCTTGCGACCGCCCTTCGATGAGCAAAGTCATAGAAATGCTCGAAGGTAAAGTTGAATGCCTGCAAATGCCTCCAAAGCCTTCTTTTTGTCCACAAGAGAACTATGGTGCAGATGCTGGGCAAACATCCAAGGAAACATGCTCATCGGCACTATCTGACGAGGAACTCTCCGAAATTAGTTTGATCTCGAATGCATATTAGGAGATAGATATTATTATCGATTTAAGTTTGATGAATTACAAAAATCACTTTGTGAGTTTGCATATGATATACTTATTATCAATTGATCTTTTTTTTAATCTATATTTATCGTTTAAATATAATTTTAAGGAAGACTTTTGAATTTTTTTCACACGTTTCCAAAGAAGAAAACTATTTTTTTTTCTTTTTCAAACTTAAGATTTTAGACAAAAACAACTTCTATATTGGGTTTTGGTATAATATCCATAATTATATAACCTTTTATCTTGTCACCGCGAAAATTTTCAATCTTGATCGGCACAGGTATTCAGAATAATAAGTAATGATAATGGAATATCTAATGGAAATGATGTCGAAGACACAGATCTAATTGTTGATTCGAGTATGGTTAATTAAAAAATCACTTTATGAGTTTGCATATGTATAAATTGATCTTTTTTATTTTCATTGACAATTTGTACCTTTAGGTTAAAAATGTGTATCAAACACTTCCTATTGATAACCATATGCTTTGATATTCTTAGAGAAAATGCATATTGACTTGCAAATGAGTCGTCTTAATGACACGTGAGTTGGAAACAGGTAACATTGTTTGATTTGAACCCTACTGTTTTTTTTTTTTATAATTATTTTTCAAATATCAAAAACCTTCTATGTAACTTCTCAAGAGAATTTAAGGTTTTGTTTCTTTTAATGTTGCTCTCATAAAATTGTAGTAGATACCATTTTATGCAAATATCTAAAGTAAAGTAAATAACAATGTTTTAAAATATTTAAAATAAATTAAAATTTTATGAAGTAAATTAAAATTTAATAGGTAAATTTCTTCAAAAAAAATTTTACTAAGTAAATAACATATTTACAAGATGTAAATAAATATTTACCTGATAAACATAATGTAAATAAATCATTTACATGATAAATCTGTTATTTACTCAAATAATTTAAAATATATTATTTACTTTAATTATTTTCTTAAAATTGTTATTCTTTCTTCGTTTACTTTCTCTCTCTTAAAACAAGAGCGGGCCAAGCGTGGGCCTATACTTTCTTGTTGGGCTCATGGCCGATTTCACCCAATCAGGCCCCAATGGTTGGCCCATCACTTAATTTCGACAGATTCGTCAAAGTCCGAAACTTTCCTTATAAGAAAAACCGGGTTCCACTGAACCGAACCGGTTCTCTCGCAAATTAACACCCACACCACACACACGCGCTTTCTCTCTCCTCTTTCTCTCTCTAAAAATCTCTCAGCTCACCCACCTTACCCTCTCTCTCTCTAAATCCCTCTGTTTCTCTCTCCCAATTACCCGCCAAAACCATACTTCAATTTCTCACGT
>JAINRH010000357.1:0-42516 GCA_025413025.1 Ficus hispida
GTTAGGCCTTTAATATGTTTCGGGCTTCTTATAGTTTGTGTTGGACTTTCAAATTAATATTTGTCCGCACGTTTGCCCATTGTCTGGCCTGCACGTGAGGGGGAGTGTTCAAATATAAAACTATTGTTGGCCCACCTCCTAACAGCTTAAGCTTTTGGGAGAATTGGTAAACTAACATGCACTTTGTGACAATGGCTCACTAATCAGGATCGACTTTAATGGCTCTCTTGCGGCAAGAGCAGAGTTTGTTGCTTCCCATCCCATACATGAATACGTCGACTATCAACCCCATCACGAGAAAACAGGCAGAGCATACTTGGTACCGTCACAAGATGATCTTTTTGGAGTCTTTCGGTACAGTAGTAAAGATATTGGGTTTGAGAGAACAGTTCATTTTTTGTTTACAAGTTTGATTTTGATAGTTTGGATTGGGAGTCGTGTGGAGCATCGAGGACAAGGCGTTTTTTGTTGGCAATGGCAACTCATGGAGCATTAACCTCGCACACACTGTCAACTGCAACGGCAATAGCATTTTTTATGGCGATGACATGGAAGGCGGATTTGGTCTCGATAATGGAATTTACGATCTGAAACTTTGCAGACTGAATTCCTTAGGTTTGGAGCTAATGTTCCTCGTTCCAACCGCTCGCAACTTGGCTCACACCTAGCTTAACTCCAAGCACTTTTCGTTAGTGGTACTTTTATACTCTGCTAGTACGTTTCTTTTTCGTTTGCTAATAGTTGCTAATGGAGTTCTATAGGAGTGAATTTGGTTGTTGTTTTTACAAGTTACTTGTTATAACAATGTTAAGTTCCATAGGAGTTTTTGTTTGAACAAGACTGACCAATTTGGAATGTAATGTGCGGTGCTACTATACTTGTTGAATTACTTTCACGAACTATTCTTGAGTGACCTCTTTTTTTTTTTTTTTTTTTTTCGATCTCCTTCGATGTTTTTGTCTTTAGTATTTATTTTTTTGATTTTTTTTTAAAAGCTTGATTTGGAATATTAATGTTCTGAACTTCTAAATTTGGTTATTTTCTTCAGATTTTCTAAGTTTGGTTTTTTCCCCCTTGAGATTTTGATATTTTATTATTGTTATTGTATACTTCACAATGTTCTGAGTTTGTTTGTTGTTTGGTTCTTTTTTTTTTTTTCCCCTCGTTATTCTTTATTAATGTTCTGAGCTTGGCTAAGATTGTGATCTGTTCTGGAATTCTGATCTTGCCTTAGTCTAAATTTCTACCAACTTTTTTCCCCTTCCTTTTCTGGTATTTACGAATACTTTTAGTTTTTAGTTCAACTTTCACCTTTATGTGTTGATTTTAACGGATTCTTGTTTTTGCAGGAGTGAGGGTTCCAGCCTTGAGGGTGTGAAAAAAAGAAAAGCAGGTTCGAAGACTATGTCCATGGTTGATGAACTAGTGCTAACTTCATTAACTATTTGGGATGACTGTAATAACGGCTTAACTACTTTATTTTGGATGATTGTAATAACTATTTGACTCTTTGATGACTGTAATTATTATACCTTCACAAGTTCATGGAATGAGCCTCTGCAATTGGGCTCTAACACTTGTGCTTGAAAACTTGACATCTGTGACTTTAGCCCACACTCTCCATCGATATTTCAGGTAGGAGGGTTCAAACAATTTGGCTCTCTAGCCAAAGTTCATTCTCTCCTCTATTCTAAACAAAATCTGTCACTAAAAGTAGAAAGGAGCTCCGATCTCTAGGAGAGACGACACTTTCAGATTCCTCCTAACACTCCCACCCCATCACACTACTACTATCCCTCTCTCTACATCTCCTCCGATGAGCTTTCCACTATAATCTTGCTACCACAATGCATTAGCACACCTCCATTATCATTTATTTACTAAGTTATGCTGTAATACCGAGCTTAACTAATTTAAAATAACTAAGTTAACAACTATGTTTAGTATCTAATTAGTATTATTATTAAGTATTTATTAGTAGTAATGTTAATCATGTTATATGAAATGTTTTTTTTAGTATTTATGTGCTACTGAAAATTTTTAACAATATTTTTTAGTAATTATGTAGAGGAGAGTTGACAACTGCCGGAAGTGAAGTTAATCAATGTGCTTGGTCCATAAGATTGTTTGTATAAGAATGGTAATCTAAAGTTAAAGTCTACTTTAAATGAAGTTTATTAAAGTTTTTATGGACTTATTTGCAAAGAAAATATATTTTTAAGGATATAGCATAATTTTAGATTCTTTTGGACACTTTATGTAGTTTTTTTAAAAATTATTAGTTACAGCTGCCTTTAGTGGTATTAGGCTGATATAATCAAGTTCCTCTTCTCCCTCCTTAACAGCCGTTCTCTGCACAAAAAAAAAAAAAAAAAAAAAAAAAAGAAAACAAAAGGAAAAACCCAAGACCAAAATACAAAACTCCATCAACTGATTTCTCCATTATCATAAGACCTTTTTCCCTCCAAAACCACAAAACAAAACAAGGCTAAGCATTTTTCAAAAATCCATTCTCGGATTCCAGCCATTAACCATTTTTCCTTGAAACTAGTTGAGCTCAAGGTGGGGTTTGACATCATTTTTGGTGCCCGAATTGTACATGCTACCTAAGGTCAGTTTTAAGTAGGGTTTTTTTTTAGTGGATTTTGAAGCTTTTCAAAGCTAGAAATTTGAGGTTTTAAGTTGAGATGCTATATGTTGAATGTATGCTTGGATTTGAACCCAAATGTGAAATTTCTGATTTAATTCAAGATTTTTGATGATTCTATGTTGTTGGTGATGTAAAACATTGTGAGGTATGATTGTAAAAGAGTTTTACTGTTTTTAACGTATTTTATGAAGTGGCATAAGAGGTGTTTGTGAAAATGTTTGACTGAAATTTGTAAAACAGGGCACTAGGGTTCCGAAATTCGTTTCTCTGTCTATACCCTGTATTTGAAGCTGAAATTTTGTGGAGTTAAAGTAGACATATGAAGCATGCTGCCCACAAAATTTCACATGAAAATGCTGTAAAACGGATTTTTGGTGAATTTTTAAATGTTGGGTCCTGTAGCTGGAAACTGGTG
Source organism: Ficus hispida (assembly GCA_025413025.1). NCBI lineage: Eukaryota > Viridiplantae > Streptophyta > Magnoliopsida > Rosales > Moraceae > Ficus > Ficus hispida. The sequence continues at coordinate 3,066 of JAINRH010000357.1, forward strand.
GACAGCCACTAGGAAGAAATTTTTGTTTGTGCTTAAAAATTGTCCTAAGGACCTTAAATGGTTTAAAATGTTGAAAGGTGATATTATAACGCATATTTTTCTATTTTATATGATTGGTAATGGATTGAATATATATTTAAAAAAAAATGCAAAATGACTTGATCATGGATCTTAGGACAAGCTCGATCAACTTCCTCGCTACGGTGGAGTCAATCTCTCTGCGGGAGTTCAATTTTAAAGAGGTAAGTAGGAATTCTACTTACTGTATCATTGAAACTTAAAAAGTATATGATATAGCATTTCAAGGTTTTTGACAAATGTTTCCCTTTATTGGAAATGGTATGATTTGCAAGTAGGAAAGCTAAGGGAATGTATGATTTATTGAAAGCTTTTATAATGTGTTTATAATGTTTTAAAGTTTTGCAAAGTTTTAGATATGGCCTATGGAATGATGGGAATATCTATGGAATGTTTATATGTCATTGGGACTGACTGATACCCACGGATGGGTCCCGAAAGGGACATGACTGATACCAACGTTTGGGATCCCAATGACAGTAATGAAAGTGTTTGGCCAAACCTAAAGGAAATGAATGGTAAATGATTCTGTAGCTTAAGCCCAATTTGTACCATATCTCAAGAGTTTTCATGTTATGTTTTAAATGTTGGGTTGATTTCTATTTGCTGTAACAAGATTTGAAATCCATTGAAAATTGTATTTTAGATACCGATTGTAGTTTTAAAGGTTTTGTGTTTAACTATGTTCCGCTTACTGGGCTTTTAGCTCACTTTAAAGTTTCATGGTACAGGTGAGGAAGAGAAGTAATGAGGAAGCAACATAGTGGCAGGCTGAACCTCTTTTGGGAAGCTGATGTCACAGAACCCATGTACATACTAAACTAAAGATGTTTCATGAAAAACGCTTATCAAAGAACTTTACGGGCTACACTACACAGTTTTCTTTTGAATAGTACTAACAATATGGGATAGTTGTAATATGGACTCTTCTTATTTTTGACTAAACTGTGAGAAGAGTTCTGTAAATATTTTTTTTATTAATCTTATCATACGACTATCTTAGCTTTACAATATTTTTGTGTTATTGTGAATTTTATGAATATATGGTTTAGTGACATGTTCTAGTTAGGTTTAGTTCAAGGCTAAACCGGCTAGGGGTGTACAGTTTTTGGTATTAGAGCAAGTGGTTAAAACGTTTCTGTAGACTAAGTATGTACATGGGGAGTGTCATTAGACCAAAGAATCAGCCAGCCGATATGTCTTTATTTTATTGAAAGTAATTTTATTGAAATTATATGTTATAATAGTAATCATATTTTAAATTAATTAAGCAGAGGCATTAAGTACAAATAGCTCCAAAGAGAAGACTTAATGATATTGGTGATCGGCAAGAACATCATGAGAATTCGACTCAGCCACAGATGCCAGACATGAATCAGTTTTTCATGGGTATGACAATATGTTTCAACAACAATCGGAACAAATGCGAATACAAGCTGAACATCAAGCTCAGTTGCAAAGGGAACAGTTTAGACAACAAATGGAAATACAGAGTCAACAGTTCCAGCAATTAATAACTCAACAAAGAGAACAACAAAATGTGCCACCACCACTCAAGAGTTGGAAATCCAGAGCCATTGTATGTGATATTCCGAAAGCAACATCCTAAGGAATTTCAGGTACTATGGATGCTATAGCTGTTGAAGAATGGATTAAGCATCTAGAAGTCATATATGAGTATATGGAGTTAGAGGATAGGTATCGGATTCTGTTTGCGGTACATTTATTTGAAAATAATGCTAGACACTGTGGGACTCTATTAAGTTGACAACTACGGCTGCAAATCTTACTTGGAGTAGTTTTAAGGATCTCTTCTACAACAAGTATTTTTCAGAGGAGATAAGAAAAGCGAAGATTCAGAGTTGTCCATCTAGTTCAAGGAAACATGTCCGTGAGTGACTACGTGACAAAATTTGAAGCGCTATCTCGGTTTGCTACATGGGTTGCTAATGATGAGAAACATAAGGTAGATCATTTGTGATGGATTAAAAGCGCCATTGCTAGAGATGTATGAGTGGCAAGAGTTAAAGAGTATGCGGAAGTTGTCGAAATGACCATGGTATCTGAGCGAGCTTTAGCTGGGGTACAAAAGGAAAACGAGTTGAAACGAAGTAATTTCACTTCTAAGGTTGGTCAGTGGAAGTATGGTGGAATGGACAAAGGAAAGCAGAAGCAAGAGAATCGTCATAAGCGACCGAGGCAGGATCAGATAAATTCAACGAAGTATGAAAAGCCGGTATGTAATAATTGTGGTAAGAATCATTGGGTGAGTGTAGAAGTGGTTCCAACAATGTTTTAAATGCGGAAGACCTGGACACATGGCCAAGGATTGTAATAATGCAACAACTACTCGTAGTGGACAACAAGGGTATAGGGTCGAGTATTCGCAATGACTACCGAGGAGGCTGATGTGATCCTTCTGTTGTTACAGTTGGGACAAATTCCAGAAAAGTTATCAACAAGTATAGTGTGTCTATTCCATCTGGTAAAGTGTTGAAATCTAATATGATATTAAAGTCTTGCTCAGTAGAGTTAAAAGGAGGACGATGCTTGCGGATTTGGTTGTATTGGATATTAAAAGTTTTGAAGTGATATTGGGATGGATTGGTTGTCCAAAAATAGAGCGACAATTGATTGTCGTAAGAAGATGGTTGTTTTCCAGGTGGCTGATGGGCAATGATTCAAATTTAGTGGTGTGAAAACTTCTTCCTCAATTATTTCAGTGATGAAAGCACGAAAGTTGATCGGTAAGGCTGTAAAGGTTATTTAGTTTATGTAGTTGATACAACAGTTGAGCAAAGTTTAAAACTGGAAGATGTGCCAGTCGTACGGGAATATTAGAAGTATTTCCAAAAGACCTTCCAGGGCTACCACCTAGTCGAGAGATTGAATTTGTTATTGATTTGGTTCCGGGAACAGCACCTATTCTAAAGTACCATATAGGATGGCACCAACAGAGTTGAAGGAGTTAAAGGTGCAACTTCAGGAATTACTAGATAAGGGCTTCATTCGTCCTAGTTTCTCGCCGTGGGGTGCACCGGTTTGTTTGTTAAGAAGAAGGATGGAAGTTTCCGACTTGTATTGACTATAGAGAACTGAACAAAGTTACCGTGAAAAATAAATATCCTCTACCACATATTGATGATTTGTTTGATCAGTTAAGAGGAGCATCGGTGTTTCTAAGATTGACTTATGGTCGGGATATCATCAGTTAAAGGTTAAGGAGACTGATATTCAGAAAACAGCTTTCAGAACACGGTATGGCTACTACGAATTTCTCGTTATGCCTTTTGGACTCACTAATACACCAGCAGCCTTTATGGACTTGATGAATCGAGTCTTTAAAGATTTCCTTGACAAATTTGTCATAGTATTTATCGACGACATCCTGGTATACTCATGCACCCATGAGGAGCATAATGAGCATTTAAGAATAGTATTACAGATTTTGAAGGATAAGCAGTTGTATGCCAAATTCAAGAAATGTGAGTTTTGGCTAGAGAAGATTGTATTTCTTGGACACATTGTGACAAAGGAAGGGATTTATGTGGATCCGAGCAAAGTTAAGGCAGTTAATACTTGGCCAAGACCTAACACTGTTTCAGAGATTCGAAGTTTCTTAGGTCTTGCTGGTTACTACAGAAGATTTGTTGAAGGATTTTCCAGAATTGCCATTCCTTTGACAGCTTTGACAAGGAAGAATGTAAAGTTTGAGTGGTCAACAGCTTGTGAGAAGAGTTTCCAAGAATTGAAAAGAAGATTGACAGTTTTTTTTGTTTACAGTGATGCTTCAAAGTATGGGTTAGGTTGTGTGCTTATGCAAAATGGAAAATTTATAGCCTACGCTTTTAGGCAGTTGAAGGATTATGAGAAAAATTATCCGACACATGATCTTGAATTGGCAGCAGTTGTTTCGTCCTTAAGATTTGGAGGCATTATCTGTATGGTGGAAAGTGTGAAATATTTACAGATCATAAGAGTTTGAAGTATTTATTCACCCAAAAGGAATTGAATATGCGGTAGAGACAATGGCTGGAATTAGACAAGGATTATGATTGTTCCATCAACTATCATCCGGGCAAAGCAAATATTGTAGCTGATGCTTTGAGTAGAAAATCTTTGACAAGTCAGAAGCAGATTCAGGTAGATTTATGTAAGTTAGAAGTGGAAGTAATGACAGAAGAAACTCGAGTTAGTTTATCATCGCTTATTTTGCAACCAACTTTGATAGACAAGATCAAGCTACAGCAAGATTCAGATCCGAAGTTGTTACATTTGAAGGAAAAGGTAAAACTTAGAGATGGTGGAGATTTTCAATTAGCTAATGATGGAATGGTTTACTTCTGAGGGAGAATATATGTTCCTAATAAGGAAAAGTTAAAGCGTGATATTTTGGCGGAGGCTCATGCCACACCTTACTCGATACATCTAGGTAGTACAAAGATGTATAGAGATTTGAGGATGCACTATTAGTGGCCGAAAATGAAGAAAGATGTCGCTCAATTTGTGGAACGTTGTTTGGTGTGTCAGCAAGTTAAAATTGAACATCAGAGACTTGCTAGGAAATTACAGCCATTGTTGATACCAGAATGGAAGTGGGAACACATCACGATGGACTTTGTTACTGGCCTTCCAAGAACTCATAAAGGATATAATTCGATTTGGGTAGTTGTTGATCGTGTTACAAAATCTGCTCACTTATTGCCAGTGAAGACTAATTATAGTATGGATCAATATGCTCGGTTGTATATCAAGGAAATCATTAGACTTCATAGAACTCCAGTCTCAATAGTTTCTGATCGAGATCCGAAGTTTACATCTATCTTCTGGAAGAGTTTGCACAAGGCAATGGGGACTCAGTTGGCGTTCAGTACAGCATTTCATCCCCAAACTGATGGGCAATCAGAAAGAACAATTCAAACATTGGAAGATATGCTTAGAGCTTGTGTATTGGATTTTCAGGTGACTTGGGATGAGTCTTTGTCATTGATTGAATTTGCTTACAATAACAACTATCATTCTAGCATTGGGATGGCAACATATGAAGCTTTGTATGGCAGAAAATGTAGGTCGCCGGTTCACTAGGATGAAGTTGGAGAGAGAAAGTTATTGGGGCCCGAGTTAATTCAGCAAACGGCAGAAGCTGTGAGTAAGATAAGAAAAATTAGACAAAGTTTGTATACTGCACAGAGCCGACAAAAGAGTTACGCTGATACACGTCGTAGAGATCTAGAATTTGAAGTTGGTGATCTAGTCTTTTTAAAGGTAACTCCTATGACAGGTGTTATGAGGTTTGGTAAAAAGGGAAAGCTCAGCCCTAAGTTTATTGGACCGTTTGAGATTTTGAGAAGGGTTGGAAAACTTGCTTACGAGTTAGCATTACCACTAGCGTTGTCAGGAGTTCATAACGTATCCCATGTGTCTATGTTGCGTAAGTACATTTCTGATCCGCCCCATATCTTAAGCTATGAGACAGTGGATTTGAGTCCGAATTTGACTTATCAACAACAACCAGCGAAGATTTTGGATCGTCAAGAAAAGATTTTAAGGACAAAGAGAATTTCTTTAGTCAAAGTTTTGTGGAGAAGTCAGAAAAGGAAAGAAATCACTTGGGAAAAAGAAGATGAAATGAGATCCAAGTATCCGACTCTCTTTGGTATGTCAAATTTCGAGGACGAAATTTTTGTTAAGGGGGAAGGAAATGTAATGCCGAGCTTAACTAATTTAAAATAACTAAGTTAACAAGTATGTTTAGTATCTTATTAGTATTAGTATTAAGTATTTATTAGTAGTAATGTTAATCATGTTATATGAAACACTACTACAGAATGTGGATTCCACGACGGTTTTTAACCGTCGTGGAAGAAATCCACGACGGTTCTCCAACCGTCGTGGAATCCAGAGTCGTGGAATCTTTTAATATTCCACGACGGTCTTTTTTCCGTCGTGGAATAGGTAAAATAGGGCCAAAAAATGGATAATTTAGAACCATACCACGACGGTTTTTGATGGAAAAACCGTCGTGGAATTGAATGTACCACGACGGTTCTTATGAGCTACCGTCGTGGTTGATTGGTCTACGACGAAGGGTTTTATCAAGTCACTGTCGTGGTATGCAGTATACCACGACGGTTATTTCATGTCACCGTCATGGTATTACTACATACCATGACGGTGATTTGGTAGAAACCGTGGTGGTAGACCAATCTACCACGACGGTTTATGTAATCCACCATCGTGGTAGTTCTCCTTACAACGACGGTGGCTTTATTGTATAACAAAACCGTCGTGGTATATTGATCTACCACGACAGTTTATATATTTAACCGTCGTGGTAGGTTATGTACCACGACGGTGCTTTTCTAAACCGTCGTGTTATTTTTAATTCCACGACGGTTTCTGTTGAAAAACGTCGTGGTATGTTGTCAAGTGAACAAAACAAATTACAAATCGTTCATTTTGAATACCAGTTCATTCATTCATCCCACGGATTAATTACACAGCCAAGAAAAAAAATAACAAAACTGATATCTTAAATAAAATGTCACAATGTACAAAAAAATTAAATATAGCGCCTATACAAAATTCAACAGCATGCTAATGTGCTCAATATTGTATGAAGTGCATGACATATTTAGTCCACTCCTGTCTAACCAAATTCAAATCAGCTTCGGTATAAGACGTCTTCTTTGAAGTAGGGCAAGGCCATCGACGGTTAAGCATATTTCTCGCATGAACCCCAATACAAAGTAGCCGCATTGTACATTTCCTTGTTGTATTGGATAGCGAGCAGTCTGAATCAACGTCTGTAAGTTACGTCGCTTTGTTATTCATCGTCCCACTAGCAACTTCCAATCGTTTAGTGCCCTAACAATTTAACAAATATCAATACATCCAGAACTACAACAACAAGAATATCAATCTAATCATTAATACCAACATCAAAGAATACTTACAACGTAATTAGCTGTTGAAAATCTTCACCCGGATCGTTTCCAAGAGGATTAAAATAGAGGACCGAGTCATCCCACGGATTAATAACAGCCAATATCCAATGTTGGCCGCTGTTATATGGCATGAGAACAAGCCTTCCCCTTGGTGTGTTTGTTATGATCCGGATGATATTGTCGGCTCTCTCTCTAATGTACGCTACGCGATCTACATTCTGTTGCACTGGCGAGACAAGGAATGGAGAAACAAAGTCGTAACGCTGCTCCATTCCGGCTTTTGCCCAAGAATCCGCTAGATAGCTGCAAAATAATTAAGTGAAACTTGCAGCCCGAAAATAATTGTAATACAGTATCACAGTATTAATTGGAACAAGAAAAATGAGATTACCTGATGTAAACCATTATACTGCTTGCACTAATTCTTGAAAAGAAATGAAATGGTATACATCTTCATACCCAATATATATGGGCATGTCATCAGCATTGACAGACTGTTGTTGTGGGCACGCGATCTGGGTACCGTCAGTCAAGCACCGTTGTGCGTAGTTCGCCAACCGTCTCATATAAACCAGAATGGTATCAAAGTCAAACCTCAGTTCTTCTACACCGGTTTCCTGTTGTACCTCCGGTTCTGAGTGTGGTTTCTTCCTCCCGGCTCTCTTCTTTATAAACTGCTTTGCAGGACGATGTTTTTTTGGGGCCACGCAACAAACCCCCCGATGGCCTCTTCAATATAGGTGGCTTGATCCGTAGGAATCGGAAGGAGTGCACGTTTAATTTTTGGGACGCTGATTGTCACACGCACATTCCCCTCGCCTAATGGAATCCCATGGACTGTGTCGGTTGGAACACAGTCCATGTATGCCCTGCCAATTGCAACCAGAACTTCTCCACCATTAATGACATCAGTCAAGAAAAGCTGGCATTCCTTACTTTCATTAGGCATGGGCTGCTGATCCGACGGGCCGGCTTCATTCTCATTGACGGTGCAACTAGCCTTGACACTGTTGTGTTGATCAACAGCAGGTTGGGATGCTTCCTCAGCTATCGTCTCACGGTCGATACCGTGCTTTGCACAAAGTTCCTGTACCGTTCTTTCCAAGGCAGCCAACTGTCGTTTCATGTAGGAGACTTCAGGATTCTCCCTCGATATATTCATGGCATTGTAGTATTACGTCTACGTGACAAATTTTGACTGCCCACGAATACGACCGGAATGCTCGGCATTGCCCAAAGACTTGGTCAAAATGTCCTCCGTACCCACGGATTCGAAGCTGCCTTGCGTCTGTTGTTATGTTAAATCGTCCTATAACAAATACACAATATGTTATTGAGCCCGTAAACATAATGGAGACAATCGTGGCCGAATATCAAAAACATTTCGTATACTTACTATTGTTTCGCCAATAATTTTAACCGACGGATTCTTGTACTGTCCATCGGGTTTGGGACGCGTGTCCCGCCAAATAAAATGTCGGGCAGCATATTCCCCCGTCTTCTCGAACTGCAGTTTAGCAATTAAACATAAGAAACATACATAAAACACGTAATGTGAATTAACCACTTATTGAGTTGAAGTTGTTTGGCAAAGTAATTAACGTACGATTTCTTGATCGCATTTCCTATATCCGTCACGGCCTGTCGTAGATCCGTATTTGCTCTTTTTCCTGATCTCAGTTCCTTGTTGGGAAAGCCGCTTGAAATCAGCCGTCTGTCGATACGTAATAAACCTTTCCCAATCGTCCTGGCTGATGGTTGGGTAATTTCGAACCACTTTGGCCGGTCGTTGCCAAACGGTTTCTTCGTGGATATGATCCCTAACAAAGGCTTGGTACAGATCATATCTGAAACCCTTCGCCGACTCCCCACATGACTTCAAAACCTGTTTTTTGTGCGATTCATCAACAGTGAATGAAGTGACTACTTCCAACCACACTCGTTCTTTCCTCGTTTCCAAATCAGCACTTCTGAAGTCAGCAATCCAAATGGGAATGTGCTCCCGAGCAAGCACTCCAACCCAACTCTGTAATTCATCACCTCCCTTGCCTAATGGTTGCCCTTTCGCGTCAAAGGAAACCGGAATTCGTTCTCCCCTCGTCCTAACAACGTGCACTCTTTTAAGGAGAGTTGCTCGTCTTTTTCCATCTTCATCAGCATTGAATCTTGGTGCGTTCGTTCGTCGTGGTTTCGCAGCTTGAGTTTGGGTTGAGCAATCCTCCTCGTGAGAGTTTGACATTGTTAATCAATCTGAAAAAAAACTGCAACACGAACTGTTATAAACAAAGCATCATTGACATTAAATCATTACAAAGGCCGTGGTTCTGAAACATATTACTATCCAAACATATAACGAACAAAAACATTTAACGAACAAAATCATGACCTTTTAACCTTAAAATGCCCAAAGCCGAGCCAAACACATCTAATTTAAGGAACTCTAAAACTAAATATCAAACAAATTAAGAGGCATTTAATCAAACGTGTTATCAACCTAAGCCTTACCCAACTATTTAAAATAAACCTAAATGACTGAGACAATCAACAGCAAGAAATGAATATTTTCGCAAACCACATTCATATGCTTTATGCTGTAACAAACAGAAATTTCATTCCCCGAACTTGAAATTTAGACAAGCAATATAGAGTTCAACTTACCGGCGTGTAGAGCGTGGGCACGGGCAGATTGGTTTCTAGATAAGCGGCCAACACGGGTTGTGGGCGGCGAGAGAAACTTGGAAATGACCGAAAAACCTTGGCGTTGGTGGAGGATTGAGCGAGGAATGGAGTGTCAGATGATTGTAAAAGACAGTCGATGGAGTCAGATGAGAGAATTTTTTGGGCAAACTTGCGATTTGAGCAGCGAGTGAAAAGATGAGCAGAGGTTTCGAATGAAATGGGTTGGGGAAAAATGGTGTCTGTTTGGGTTTTATTAAATGCGGGAAAAATTTAACCTATTCCCAAAAATGTTAAAGAGCCGCCTTAAGCCTACCACGACGGTCTTTAAAAAACCATCGTGGAAAGAATTCAAACTTCGAGGCCTACCACGACGGTCTTTAGGTTCGACCGTCGTGGTAGACTTCATGGACAAATCCACGACGGTTTTCTAATTGACCGTCGTGGTCTAGAATTAAAGGGCCGGCTAAATCGAAAAGGGATTTGTATACACCACGACGGTCTTTTAATAAAACCGTCGTGGTATATCAATATATCACGACGGTCCTAATAAAGACCGTCGTGGTATGTGAGATACCACGACGGTCTTTTTCAAAGACCGTCGTGGTATATGATACCACGACGGTCTTTGAAAAAGACCGTCGTGGTATGTTAGATACCACGACGGTCTTTGAAAAGAACCGTCGTGGTATCTTTCGAACATGCAAAATTTGTATTCAACTTTATACCGTAATCCAGATAAGCGGCCAATCCTGATAGTTGTGCAATTATTCACCACTGTTGCTATATGCTTCCATACACTTTTGCATGTATAAATAATCAATGATACATATTTCTCATGTAAATAAAAACCCGTATCGAAATGTTTACAACGTAAGAAACGTGAAATTGTATGTTAAGCAATTTTTCCCTTCTTTTTTTTGGGCTTCTCGACACATGTCCACTCGACGTCCAATCGAAGTAAGTGTGAAACGTCGTCGTCAAAATCATCAATCTCATCCACCGGTGGCAAACCCTTTGTAAAAGGTGGAATCTCGGTGCAATCTTCAATATCTTCTTGGCCATCCCGGATTGATCTTGGTTCATTGGCACAACCAAAGATAACTCTAAATTTGCAGGATCCGTTGTATAAAATACTTGTACCGCTTGTGACGCCATGATGAAAGGATCATTTTTGTAGCCCAATCGCCTAAAGTCCACTACTGTCACGCCGTCACTATCAACCTTAACATAATTATTGTCAGCCCACTTGCATTTAAATAGGGCTATTCGCAAGCCACAATAATCAAGTTCCCAAATATCTTCAATGAATCCAAAGTAATTCATGGAACTATATACCGGATTCTTGTCATTTGCGGATGAAATATGCATAGACTCGGCCCGAAGTGTGACACCACTATTCTGTACGGGATGCTTCTCATCTCTTGCCCGAGTGTAGAAGGAGTGGCCATTCACCAAATACGATGTATATCTTGTGACTATCGATGATGGACCTCTGGATAGCTTCATTACGTCATGTGAAACGCCTTGCTTCATATGCAAGTATTTTCTTATCCACTCCCGAAATGACCGATTCTGCTCTTCTTGAAACCACTTCTCACTTCTTCCTTTTCTTGGATTCGCAACTCTTAATTCCGCCATATGGACTTGAAAGAAAGGCTCCATTTCCTTAGCATTGTGCAGAACATACAAACATGCTTTTTCCCATTCATCTTGATTTACCGGTGAATGAACGGCCGCAGAGAGTCCTTTCGATATAAATGGCCCGCTCGTTGGCAACCCTATTGGGTCTGCGTTGGACAAATACTCAGAACAAAATTCAACAGCTTCCTCGGATATATAGTTTTCCACTATACAACCCTCCGGCCTATTTCGGTTCTTCACATATCCTTTCAAAACCTTCATGTACCTTTCAAAAGGATACATCCACCTCAAATACACCGGGCCACATAACTTAACTTCCGGAACTAAGTGCACACAAAGATGGATCATTATATCAAAAAAGGATGGTGGAAAATACTTCTCAAGCAGGCACAAGGTCATAACCAATTCCGATTGTAGAGAATCTAACATCATTGGATCAATTACCTTGGAGCATATCGAATTGAAGAATGAGCATAACTTTGTAATTGCGTATCTCACATCTTTTGTTAGAACTCCCCGCAAAGCAAGTGGTAATAATTGTTGCATCAAGATATGACAATCATGTGATTTCATTCCAACGAGCCGCAAATCTTTCATCGAAACCAACCTTTTGAAGTTAGAAGAGTACCCACTTGGCACTTTCACGGAAGCAAGCCACTCACAAAGCTTTCTCTTTTCGTGCCTAGATAATGTGTGCTTCGCCGGTGGTAAGTAAGTGCTGTTCGATCTTTTATCGGGGATCAAATTCGGTCTAATCTTCATCTCTTTAAGGTCCAACCGTGCCCTTTCACCATCTTTAGTCTTATTTGGAATGTCAAGCAACGTGCCCACTATCGAGTCACAGACGTTTTTCTCAATATGCATAACGTCTAAGCAATGCCGAACGTAAAGTGACTTCCAATATGGAAGTTCATAGAAAATTGACTTCTTCTTCCAAGGGCCATCGACAGCTGGATCCTTATGTTTTCTCTTTCCCAAAACTACCTTGACATCTTTAACCATCTCAAAAACATCTTCGCCAGTCAAAATCTGAGGAGCGATTCTTTCTTCGGTATTACCATCAAAAGCCTTCTTCTGTTTGCGATAGCGATGATTTTTCAGCAAGAACCTCCGATGACCAAGGTAAACAGTTTTCCTACCGTATTTCAACCTGATGGAAGATGTTTCCTTCATACAAACGGGACAACCTATAGAACTCTTCACAGGATAACCAGAGAGGTTGCCAAGTACAAGAAAGTCATTAATTGACCAAATCAACATTGCGCGAAGATTGAACGTATCTTGACGGTAAGAATCTCTTACTTGTAAACCATCATCCCACAACCTGTTTAGGTCATCGATTAATGGTGCCAAGTAAACATCAATATCATTCCCTGGTTGTTGAGGGCCTGATATCAATAATGTCAACATCAAGAACTTCCGCTTCATGCAAACGTCTGGAGGGAGATTGTAGTTGACAAGTATGACTGGCCAGGTACTATGCCGACTACTCATGTTACTGTGTGGGTTTATTCCATCCGTCGACAAACCGAGACGTAAATTCCTTGGTTCTGCACTAAAGTCTGGATGATTGTCATCGAAGGTCTTCTATTGCGGTGCATCGGCCGGATGCCTAAGCTTGCCATCGTCTACACGTGTATCGTGATGCCATGTCAAACTCTGAGCATGTTTTGCATTACGGAATAAACGGCGGAAACGTGGAGCTGGTGGAATGTACCTGTAACGACCCGCCTTGCACAGGCCGTTACCATACATACATACATACATTCTAATTTATTTAACGTAAACAGCGGAAATTTTTTTTTTTTACGTACGGATAAACGAAATACATAATAATATTAAGATGTTTGGAATACGAAATTTTATATATACAAGAAACAAAACGCGTAGCGGCTATTAATCCCACGTTTCACAGTTTGCCCTGCCACGCTCGTCATCTTGTATCAACAACTGCCCATAGGTTGCTTACCTACAGCATAGACGTAAGACATGAGCTTTCGCTCAGCAAGTACAACATAATTATCCGCGACAATACAACTCAAAACATAATTCATCATAATCTTATAGCATAATTTCTCATAGCACAACATACACATCATACTTAATTCATCATAATCTTATGACATAGCATAATTTCTCATAGCACTACATACATATCATACTTAATTTATCATAACATTATATAACATTGCATAATATATGCATGAACCGATTATGCTCTTATTATGCCACCTTATTCATTCTTAACTTATCTTGCTTATTGGCCCCATAACATAAGTGTACGTACCGGGCGCGCAACTATGATTTGGTTGGGGCGGCCAGTCCATTTCCAACTCAAACCACAGTCCAACCCGACCTAACGCAGGTCGGTACGACACGGCAAGCTCGCTTGCCATCATACTTGCTTTTCGTGATCTCATACTTGATCTTGTTAGTGAACATGCTTCGTGATGTCACTAGACTTAAATCATACTCATATCTTAACATCATGCGTTAAACTCATAATCGTAAGCTTGATATCACCATAAATAATCATAAGCTTGATATTATCATAATTAATCATAACCCAGCATCAAACAATTCTAGCATACATTTACATCACATACTAATAGCAATCATTCATCATACTTGGGTAAGTATACAACAAAAAGCCTATGCTGTAGACGGAGTTGTACTTACCAGATACTAAATCTCAAATTTAGTACTTCTCCTAACCGAGTTGTTTTCCTGTATTTATAGAAAAATCATAGGATAAGAATCATCCTATCATAGTGTCATAAATATCCTAGTTATTAACTTATCCTAATACAAGGATATCAAAAAACATAACATAACCTTTAAAATCTTACTATCTTTTTAAAATCCTAAAATTCTAAAAACAAACTGTATTTGAAATCTGTCTTTAAATTTGATCCTTTTCTAACAAATCTGTTTCGAATTTGATTTCCTTCATGAAAGTTGTAGACCTTGAAGGTTCCTACAACTTCTTTTTTAAACTTAAAACACAAATCTGACCCTAACATACTTGTTTCTGCCTTTGAAAATTCTTCGACCATTTTCCTTAACTCTAATTTTGGTCTCGGGTTTTTATAAAAACGAAGGTTTTAGAGGCCTTATTTTCAAAAACAGTCTACATTGGCCCCTAGGATTTTCCCTCCTCTATAACTTTGTAGTTTTGATCTTTTCAAGATTCGGCCTCTAAGGGCTTCAAAATTCACTTTCCAAAATATTGTCCAGTTTACCCCGAAACTGACAGTTTTCATTCGGTTTGGTTTTTAGGTAATCTAACGTGCACCCTACCTCAAATGGATACCCCGTGAGCCTATTTCAAGCATGCAGGCGTTACCTAATCATTTCATACTCATACATCCAGTTCTTACTCATATAACTTTTTAAAACAAAAATCTTAAACTTGCATAAAAATCCTATTTCGAAACTAGCATATCAAACCGAATGCTATCAACTACATATAAAATATCGTACTTGAATCTGCTTATCATAAACTCATACTTATACAAAACATCACACCCTCAATCCTCTTAGCAAAAACGTGAATGAAAACTAGAGGTTAAAGGATTTACCTCAAGCTTCACAAAACAAATTCCAGCTTAGGATTTTGGAGGTTTTCTTTTTCACTAGTCCAACCAAGACCGAACAAAATTGAATCTGTCTTTCACCTTTCTCTCTTATTTGGCTTCGGCTCTTAAGGAAAAAAAAAGGTGATGGTTGGCTGCAAGGTAACTAAAAGAAGTTTACAGATTTTTGCTTTCACTTATTTATAGATAAAGACTTGTTCCCACTTTGCCAATTAGTCCTCCAAAAAATTTCATTTTGCTCACAACACCTTGTGTGTTGGCCGGCCATGAATAGCCCTAGAAGTTGAGTAAGCACAGCTAAGGTGACTTACTCACCAAGGCTACTAGGTTATGTGGCATGTTCTCAAGATGGCTGGCCATTAGGTGATAATGTGTCAAAATCTTAGCTAATCAAGGAGGCAAAGCTAGATTGGTTAATTCACCTAAGCTAAGCCATAGTGTGTCATTCTCCAAATGGCCAGTTTTTGGTGCTGATTTAGTAAGGCCTTGGCTGGCCAAAGAAGCAAGCTAAAAGGATGACTCATCAAGGCTAAGAGGGTTGCTCATCAAAGCTAAAAACTTGATGTGTCACTTCCTTATGGTGGCCGGCCATATGTGGCAAATTTTGCTTGGTCTAGCTAACTAAGTAAGCAAAGCTAATTTGCTTACTCATCAAACCTAGAACATAATGTGTCAAACCCTTGTTATGGCCGGTTCTTATGTGGTGCCAAGTATGCACATTTTTGCTTGATAATGCATCACACATAGCTAAGTAAGCAAGGCTAAAATGCTTATTAAGCAAGGCTAGGTTTTTAGGTGTCAAACTAACAAAGAAGCACCTAATTCCCTATTTGCTTTTTCAGTCCTTAAAAACACAAAATTTCCTTGTGACTTACAAGAGGTGGCCGGCCATACAATGCTAGGTGTAGGGTTTGCAACATAGCTTAGTAGGCAAAGCTACCAAGCTTATTAAGCAAAGCTAAAATTGTGAAGTGTCAATCTCTAAGGAACTTCAAATTTTTCATACCTTGCCTATTAGTTCTTAAGAGCAAAATATTTGCTCAATAACCCTTGAAGTGACCGGTCCCATTGTATACAAATGTAAGCAAATGATTGGTCAATTTTTGAACCAATCAAACTTAACTTGATTCCTTGGTTTCCAACTAGGTTAACCTGATATTATTATTTTTTTTAAAACAGATCATCATAAACTAAATTGAACTAGGAACTCTAACTAGAAAATCCATAGTTCCATAAATTTACAAATTTATCTATTGAACCATAATTTTCACAAAATTGCACTTTGGCCCTTAAATGCAAAAACATTTGCACTTTAGTCCTCGTGAGGTGGCCGACTATGGTGATAGCATTTGGCCTCCAATTCTTGCTTAATCAATCACTTAACACTATCTTAACTTTCTTAAAATCCATAACCATTCACTTTTCTTAAAATTACATATTGGCCCCTAAAGAAAAAAAATATTTACATTTTAGTCCTTAAAGGATGACCGGTTCTCAAAGTGACATTTGTTATTCTTTTTAGGACAAGGTGTCACCTATTGAGACCTTACTTGGCTTAACTCCTAAACGCAATTCATTTCCATACTGGCATACATATTCAGATACTGTTTTCAACTGATAACAGTATACTTGCACTGGACCATTATCCAAAATTTATCTGAACTGCGTCTAGAGTTCTCTTAATTTTAGAAACTACTAACAGAGAATCATAAATCATAGATTTGCCTTTTACTACAAAAAGGTCTTTCATAAGTAAATTATCGAATCTTTTAATCAAGAATTTAATAATTTTACTGATAAAACATAACACATAAACATTTCTTAATTACAAACTTTGATTGTTCATAACAGAAATCAAAATTTGTAAACAAGCTGGTCATTACGTTTTATACCGTTTTACTCAAAAGGTCACTTGCTTTACAAAGCAATAATTTTTGGAGTCTTATAAAAGCATAAGAGCTCGCAATATCTAATAAAAACCCTAAACCGGGCTTTTTCATAAATACCTTCAGGGCACAATTCAAATATCTATACAAGACATTATGACGTTGAGAAAAATTCTAGTCATTACAGTACCATAACACCTTCACCGGCACTCCTTTACTACCATTCGATGGAATCTTGCCCTTATTCCATCTTGACTCATTACAAACCGGACATTCATCTAAATCTTCATTTTCTTTCCGATAAAGTACGCAATCGTTTGGACAAGCATGTATCTTTTCGTATTCCATTCCCAACGTGCTCAAAGTCTTTTTCGCCTCGTACATACTAGGTGGCACTTTGTTATCCGCCGGTAGAACATCTTTTAGAAAAGCTAAAAGAGTCGTGAAACTAGAATTCGTCCACCCTCCCGATGCTTTCATATTCCATAATTTAACAAATGCCCCTAATTTTGTATATTTTGTACACCTGACGTACAAGGGCGTTTCGGCATCATTAATCATTTCCTCAAATAACTCCGGACGGTGCACAAAGTTTTCTTCCAAATCATTTATCATATTGTACATAGATTCACCACCGTCTTCCTCCACAATCGGCTCCTTATCTTTAGTACTAGTCTGACTATACTTAAAACCGACGAAATCTTCACCATGTAAATACCATGTTTGGTAAGAACAAATAATCCCATAAGCAAGCAAATGCCCTCTAACATCATCAATTGAATGGGATCTATGATTACCACAAACTTGACACGGACACCGAATCTTATCGTCTTGCGTATGAGCTTTGGCAAATGACAAAAATTCTTTGACACCATCTTCATATGCTTTAGACAATCTATCAAACCACATCCATTTCCTATCCATGATTAGCGCGCAAATCCTAAATCAATCAATAAAAGTTCTCGATAAGTCAATATAAGGTGTGCATCTTTTTTAATTTTTGGCATGAATATCATTAATTGCATGCACTTAATTCATAGCTAGTTATATATAAAGACCCCTGCTCATGCATTAATTAAATCAACAATATATTTACTAAATTAAAACTCCAAAAAACATAACAAAACTAAAAGTACCATTATAAATTAAAAACCGGCCCGGGTTATTTAGCTTAAAAAAACAAACTATAAATACATCGTAATATATAGGATTTATATATAAATAAATTTTTTTAATTATTTAACTAAAAAATCCAAACTAATTTAAATAAAACCAAATTAAAAATACATTGATCGTCATGAGATCACTTAATTAATTAAACACTTTGCAGTATATAACGTATCAAAAGCAATCCAACAAATTTCAAATTAAAATTTACATAATATGGCCGGGTTCGTAAATAAAAATATAATACAGAGGAAAACAACTTCCTTGTTTAGTTAATTTGTGTCATCATCACTTACAAAAACGACGGGAGAGCAGTAGAGGCGGTGGTTAGAATCCTTTGCGGTGTATGGAACTGTTGAAGGAGCGATCTGATATGATTTTGGTTCACGGCAGCAGCTCTACCAATGTGGAAAAAACAGGGCAACACCTTTTATATATGACTGAAAAAAAGTACGATGTTTCCACCACGGTTTTATGGAAACCGTCGTGTAAGAACGGGATTACACGATGGTTTTTAGACAACCGTCGTGTAATCCACGGCACTACCACGACGGTTGTATAGAACCGTCGTGTAATAATCCAGATATTCCACGACGGTTCCCATAAACCGTCGTGGAATATATACTTTTATGACGGTTTTACACAACCGTCGTGGAAATACAATATTCCACGACGGTTTTAAACAACCGTGGTGGAAATATAAAATTCCACGATGGTTTTCGGATGCCACTTTTCTGTTCCGTGTTTTTGCCATCGTTTCAACGACAGTTTTTAAAAAACGGTCGTCCAATCTTAGTCGTGGAAGCGACATTCTGTAGTAGTGAAATGTTTTTTTTTAGTATTTATGTGCTACTGAAAATTTTTAACAACATTTTTTAGTAATTGTGCAGAGGAGAGTTGACAACCGCCGGAAGTGAAGTTGATCAATGTGCTTGGCCCATAAGATTGTTTGTATAAGAATGGTAATATAAAGTTAAAGTCTACTTTAAATGAAGTTTATTAAAGTTTTTATGGACTTATTTGCAAAGAAAATATATTTTTAAGGATATAGCATAATTTTAGATTCTTTTGGATACTTTATGTAGTTTTTTTAAAAATTGTTACTGCTGTCTTTTAAGTGGGTTACAGCTGCCTTTAGTGGTGTTAGGCTGATATAATCAAGTTCCTCTTCTCCCTCCCTTAACAGCCGTTCTCTGCACAAAAAAAAAAAAAAAAAAACAAAACAAAACGAAACAAAACAAAACAAAACAAAAGGAAAAACCCAAACACCAAAACACAAAATTCCATCAACTGATTTCTCCATTATCATAAGACCTTCTTTCCCCTCCAAAACCACAAAACAAAACAAGGTTAAGCATCTTTTAAAAACCCATTCTCGGATTCCAGCCATTAACCATTTTTCCTTGAACCTAGTTGAGCTCAAGGTGGGGTTTGGCATCATTTTTGGAGCCCGAATTGTACAAGCTACCTAAGGTTAGTTGTAAGTAGGGTTTTTTTTTTTTAGTGGATTTTGAAGCTTTTCAAAGCTAGAAATTTGAGGTTTTAAGTTGAGATGCTATATGTTGAATGTATGCTTGGATTTGAACCCAAATGTGAAATTTCTGATTTAATTCAAGATTTTTGATGATTCTATGTTGTTGGTGATGTAAAACATTGTGAGGTATGATTGTAAAAGAGTTTTACTGTTTTTAACGTATTTTATGAAGTGGCATAAGAGGTGTTTGTGAAAATGTTTGACTGAAATTTGTAAAACAGGGCACTAGGGTTTCGAAATTCGTGTCTCTGTCTATACCCTGTATTTGAAGCTGAAATTTTGTGGAGTTAAAGTAGACATATGAAGCATGCTGCCCACAAAATTTCACATGAAAATGCTGTAAAACGGATTTTTAGTGAATTTTTAAATGTTGGGTCCTGTAGCTGGCAACTGGTTGACAGCCACTAGGAAGAAATTTTTGTTTGTGTCTAAAAATTGTCCTAAGGAACTTAAATGGTTTAAAATGTTGAAAGGTGATATTATAACGCATATTTTTCTATTTTATATGATTGGTAATGGATTGAATATATATTTAAAAAAAAAAAAAGCAAAATGACTTGATCATGGATCTTGGGACAAGCTCGATCAACTTCCTCATTACGGTGGAGTCAATCTCTCTGCGGGAGTTCAATTTTAAAGAGGTAAGTAGAAATTCTACTTACTGTATCATTGAAACTTAAAAAGTATATGACATAGTATTTCAAGTTTTTGATAAATGTTTCCCTTTATTGGAAATGGTATGATTTGCAAGTAGGAAAGCTAAGGGAATGTATGATTTATTGAAAGCTTTTATAATGTGTTTATAATGTTTTAAAGTTTTGCAAAGTTTTAGATATGGCCAATGGAATGATGGGAATATCTATGGAATGTTTATATGTCATTGGGACTGACTGATACTCACGGATGGGTCCTGAAAGGGACATGACTGATACCAACGTTTGGGATCCCAATGACAGTAATGAAAGTGTTTGGCCAAACCTAAAGGAAATGAATGGTAAATGATTTTGTAGCTTAAGCCCAATTTGTGCCATATCTCAATAGTTTTCATGTTATGTTTTAAATATTGGGCTGAATTTCTATTTGCTGTAACAAGATTTGAAATCTATTGAATATTGTATTTTATATACCAATTGTAGTTTTAAAGGTTTTGTGTTTAACTATGTTCCGCTTACTGGGCTTTTAGCTCACTTTAAAGTTTCATGGTACAGGTGAGAAAGAGAAGTAATTAGGAAGCAACATAGTGGCAGGCTGAACCTCTTTTGGGAAGATGATGTCACAGAACCCATCTACATACTAAACTAAAGATGTTTCATGAAAACGGTTATCAAAGAACTTTACGGGCTACACTACACAGTTTTCTTTTGAATAATACTAACAATATGAGATAGTTGTAATATGGACTCTTCGTATTTTTTACTAAACTGTGAGAAGAGTTCTGTAAATATTTTTTTTTTATTAATCTTATCATACGACTATCTTGACTTTACAATGTTTTTGTGTTATCGTGAAATTTTATGAATGTATGGTTTAGTGACATGTTCTAGTTAGGTTTAGTTCAAGGCTAAACCGGCTAGGGGGTGTTACATATGCTCACTTTTCCCTATGACTCTTGTCTGACTTGAGCATTGGAGTTCCCTTGGAGAGTTCCCCCTGTCAGTGTCCCACTCAGTAGCTCTCTTTATTTTCGTGATGCAAGATGATGCGGAGTGAATTTGAGTTGAGAGAATTCGAGCCAACTTTGGAGATTGTTTGGAATGACTCAAAGTACTTGTGATGGCAATTTTTTGATCGGATGATCACTTAGTGTTTACTACTACTCCAGGTGATGTGGGTGAATGGACTTCGGTAAGCAACCCAGAAGGGTTCTTTTTTAGGTCAATTGCATACTTTAAAGACTACGTATTTACACTCCGTGACAACCCGGAAGGGTTCGAGAAGACTATAGAATTTGTTGTTTACAAGTTTTGATTTTGAGAGCTTAGAATGGCAACCAGTGCAGAGCATTGAGGACAAAGCATTTTTCGTTGGCAATGGCAATTCATGGAGAATTAGCCTCACACGCACTGTCAATTGCAACAGCAATAACATTTTTTATGAAGATGATATTGAAGGCGAATTGAGTCTCAATAATGAAATTTATGATCTGGAAACCTAGCAAACTGAATGCCTTAGGTTTGGAGCTGATATACCCTGTTCCCAACCGCGTGCTACTTGGATTACACCAAGCAATTTTTGCTAGTAATTTCATATTCTGTTCGTAAGTTTTTT
Source organism: Ficus hispida (assembly GCA_025413025.1). NCBI lineage: Eukaryota > Viridiplantae > Streptophyta > Magnoliopsida > Rosales > Moraceae > Ficus > Ficus hispida. Next base: position 24,862 of record JAINRH010000357.1, read on the forward strand.
TTTTTTTTGTTCCTTTTTTTGTTTTGGTCTACTAATGATCATTGATAATGGAGAATCAATTATCGTATCACTTTTCTTATACAGAGACTATATGAACTAATTACTCTTATAATGTGAAACTCTAGTTCTCGTATCGCTTTTCTTCTCTCTCCATTTCATTTTTTCTTTTTTGCATTAGGTTTTTTTTTTTTTTTTATGAATTATTTTGCAGTAGGTATTTCTCACTGCCATATAGAGATAGCCAATTAATGTTGACAAAAAGTGGTCATTTATCATTTCTTCATTGTGACATTGGTCCACACGTGGGCGTGAAAAAAATAGTTATAATAATAAAAATAAAAATAAAAATTATATGTACTGTGGTTCTATAGAAGAACCCAGACAATTAAGCTGAAATGGATAAACTTGCACGTTTTGAAAACAAAAAAACAAAAAAACAAAAAAGACAAAAAACAAAAAACAAAAAACAAAAAACAAAAACAAACCAACAAAGCAACAAAAACAAAAATAAAACTTTATCATTCCCTCTTTTGGTGAGGACATAGAAAAAACAGATCACAAATGGTGATGGAGAAAGTGCTCGGGAGTTCCAACATAGCCATCCTAGTGTCTTTGTTATATCTGGCTTTATCTGTCACTAAATTCTTGGTGATATTTTAAGAACAGCCAATCTGGTAGTGCTGTACTGCGGTCAATGGCGTGCCTATTTTGGTTTTTGTCTTCTTTATCAAGCATCAAGGGGTCTTCTTTATCAAACATCAGGGGGTGTTGTTTTTGTCATCATCATCTAATTGTACTGAATGGCGAAAATCCAATTGTACAAGATCGAGAGTTTTCGATCTCGAAGCGAAACAATCTTCCAATTCTCAACCTAAAGTCAACCGCCATCTCCACCAAACAGGTACTCATGGTCAAGATGACATTATCGAACTCAGCCATCCAGAAGATCGTCAGCATTCCAATAGGACGACCACCCCAATTGAACTCAGCACCGACTCCCTCTTGAAGCGATCGCGAGGCGCATCACTTACTTCCGCGATTGTGTTGCCTTTTCGGAGGTGAGTTCTTTATGGCGAAATATATGCTCAAACATAGAGTGGGATGAATTCAGTCCTAAACCTCCATGTCTAATGCTCTCCGATGCGCCTGGCAGCGATGCACGGCCTTTCTTCCGTCTCTTCAACAGCAGGGTTTTTGTATTAGAACTGGAGGCTGCCGCCGGGAGGCGCTTCTCAGGCTCACCCCAAGGCTGGCTCGCAACTGTAGACGATGAATTCCTTCAACTCCATCTTTTGAATCCCATTTCTCAAGTGCGCGTTGACCTCCCACCTTTCCCCGCAATGCATAACCAGCTTGCTAGAGAAAGTCTATTATACAAAGTTCCAAAGATTTTGGTGTTCAAGATCAAGATCCACCCCGTAAAATACCAAAAGTAGTCTGGTCATAATACTTTTGGTAATCAACATGGGTCTCCAGTCACCGCGCTGGTGTCCAATAGCCAAAGAGTTTTGGAAGAATACTTTTCCAAATCTACCAGTTTTTTTTTTAATGCAAAAATTGTTGAGTATTTTAGAAAAATACCACAAAATCATGCCCTTGATTGATTTTTGCCCCACACAAAAAAAACTCTTGCAAAAAATGTCATAACATGACATCATAAATATTTAGTTATCTAGTTATTTTAAAATACCAATTGATATACATGATGTAACCACTTGGTTACCATTTGGTTACTAAGGCCGACAAGTTTTTGAACAGTAACCACCGTTGTGGGCAAATGGTAACCAATTGGCTGCCTATAGCGTAAGACCAATGTTGCCGTCTATATGCACAAATAGGTGGTTTTTTTTTTTTTTTTTTTTTTTTTTTTTTTTTTTTTAAGAAGGTTTGCTGCTGCTAATTTTATATTGTGAGCATTTTTTTATCACAATAAATTCATGAATAATTCCTGAATCTATTCTATCACTAAATTTAGTCCCTATAGTCAATTTATTTGTGATTTTTTTTCTCCTATAAACATAGACAACATTACGTAAATCTTCATCTTCTATGAGTATCTGTTAATTTTAACTTCAGTTTAATTTCCCAATGCAATTTTTTTTTTTCGCTTCCACAACATTGTAACACTTATCATCATTTAGGTTTGGAACTATTACAAAAGCAATCTTCTTGTATTTAATTAAGGGCCCGATTAGGAGAGTCATTAGAGACGGAGTTTTAGAAATATTTAGATTGAAATTGAGATGAGTTTTGAAAATATATGTTTGGTTGAAAAAAATGTTTGGAGTGAAAAAAAAAATGTAAAAACTTAAAATGTATTTAGAAAAAAAAATCAATGTGAATATGTTGTGTGCCTCTTGAAATTCTTTGTAATATTTTAGAAAAGGAAACTATCTCATTTGGACTTGACAAGGTTATGAACTTTTCAAATTTGAATTATTGAAAATATTTGAAGACGTGAATAGTGAAAAGTAATTTCAACTTGAAGAGAAAGATTAAAAAAAAAATGAAAATGTGGTTTCTAAAACCTTCTCTAGACGAACCTAAATATTTTAATATATAATATTAAATAAAAAAATTTGATCACTATTTAGCGGCAATTAAATGTTAGGGCTCATTCGCGGAGCATTCCAAACCATATTTTTAAATCTGTTTTTTTTTTCTTTAATTCAAAACTACTTTTCACTATTCTCATCTTCAAATCTTTATAGCAAACTCAAAATATAGGTACGTGTTTGGAATACGGGTTTGAAAGACAATTTTTAAGTTGAAGTTAGTTGATTTCTTAAAAACTAATTATAATTGTTGTTAATTTTTCAGAAAAATACAAAAACCGAGTTGAAAATCTTACCAAACAAACCATAAAAATCCATAATTTTGTTATTTAAAGTCCAAATGACATGATTTTTTCTATAAAAAAAAAATTTTAAAGTAACGAAACAAGATCCACGTTAATATTTTTTTTTCTAAATATATTTTAAGATTTTATACTTTTCACTCCAAAAGATTATTTTAACCAAACGCACCATTTCGAAACCCAATCCATTTCAATTAAGTTATCTCCAAAACTCCGTTTTCAATTATCCCCAGAACATCCCTTAAATTTTTTGATATAAGTTTTTTTTACGGGAATGTCAAAATTTGGATTTAGTACGTGAATTTGATGGTGCTAAAAAAATTCTCTGTTTTAAAAACTTAAACCAATTGTAGGTAGAAAACAACGTCAAAAGGTGGAAGAAACGTCCAAAGGTGAAAGAAAATGTGAATGGGCAAGGTTTTTGTAGTCCAGTTGACCAATGCGTTGAGGTAGACGGTCTTTCGCCGCGAAAGAGCCTTGAAATTTCAGAGAAACAAAAACCTACTTTACTCTGTCCTTCCACGCGGTGATAGTTGTTCTAGTAATGCCATGTTTTGTCATTTAAGTTTGGTCATAAAATGTAAAGTCATGAAATTCAATACATAAAACCTAGACAACAGAACTTGCAGTTTGAGTTTAATTAAGCATAAAGTTCTCCGATCCAGACTTTAAGATAAGATTCTCTCTTTCTTTCTCTTGTTTTGTGTCGTTTCATCATAGTGCTAAGAGTTTTACAGAGTCATGTACTCGTTGATTTTCTTCTCCGCTCTCTTGTCTGTTTCTCTTTTGCCACTTTTGAACTTCCTTCCCTTTGATTTTTCCGAGAAAACTAGTACCATTCTCGTCTCCTATTTTTCAACTTCTATCATATGTGAACTTCGGAATGAAAATATTTTGCAGTTAGAGTTGATGAATATTAGTCGACTTCGTAACAAGATTTTAGCTAATGGAAGTGCCGATGTGATTTTCAGTTTAGCTCTGACTGAGCTTCATCATGTGTTTCTGTATTCTCCGATAACTTTGACATTGAACGATGAAACCGGGAAACTAGTTGTTTCCTTCGTAATGGGCGCCATTAGCCTGAATTCCATATTTCAAAGGAACAAAGGAAACATTGTTACCCGACAAACCAAAACCAGTCTTTTGCAAGTCCTTTTTTGTTTTGTCGTGTGTCATATCTTGCCTGTGCTTAAATATTTCAACCAGACTTGTGAGAAACTTCCAATGGGATGGAAAATGCAAGCGATTATTTATATATTTTGTGATTTCGTTGTTCATTTGGTGGTATTCTCTGACCTTGTTTTGTTAACGGGAAGGAAAACACAATCCGATCCTAGTGCTAGATCAGACTACAATGACTACGCTCACGAATCCCCCAATCCGCCAAGCAGACTAGATGATCATTGCCTCGAAAGTATCGTGCAAAAAGTCACTAACTACAAGGACTTTGTGGCATTTTCGGAGGTCTGTCACTCAACCCGAGAAGTTTGTTCTAACATGGAGTGGGATGGTGGTCCGAAACCTCCTTGTCTTGTGCTCTCTGAGAAACCGGGCTGCTCCTCTCGACCTTTTTTCAGTCTCCACAACCGTCATGTTTTCGTGCTGGATCTACCGGCAGCTGTAGAAAGGTGCATTTGGGGATCTCCATATGGGTGGCTTTTAACTGTTGGCCCTGAACTTGATGCCCAACTTATGAACCCCATTTTGCAAGTGTGCATGAATCTCCCTCCTTTCTCCACAATGCAAAACCAGCTTGCTCGAGGAAATCGGTTCCATAAGGTTGAAAAGCTTTTTGTGTTCAAAACCAAGATCTACCCCATGAAATTCCTGGTAATCGCCATTTTACATCCAGGGCATCAATTGGTGTTTACAAGGAGTTTAGGTGATATTGGCGAATGGGCTTTTGTAAACAACCCGGAAGAGTTCTTTTTTAGATCAGTTGCATACTTTGAACACCAGCTATATGCACTTTGTAACAATGGCTCACTAATCAGGATCGACTTTAACGGCTCTATTGTGGCAAGAGCAGAGTTTGTTGCTTCCCATCCCATAAGGAATATGTCGGCTATCAACCCCATCATGAGAAAACAAGCAGACCATACTTGGTACCGTCACAAGACAATCTTTTTGGAGTCTTTCGGTATAGCAGTAAAGATATTGGGTTCGAGAGAACAGTACAATTTTTTGTTTACAAGTTTGATTTTGAGAGCTTGGAATGGGAGTTGGTGTGGAGCATTGAGGACAAGGCGTTTTTTGTTGGCAATGGTAACTCATGGAGCATTAACCTTGCACACACCGTCAACTGCAACAGCAATAGCATTTTTTATGGCGATGACATGGAAGGCGGATTTGGTCTCAATAATGGAATTTATGATCTGGAAACTTTACGAACTGACTTGCTTAGGTTTGGAAATAATGTTCCTCCTTCCCAGCCGCTTGCAACTTGGATCACACCTAGCTTAACTCCAAGCACTTTTCGTTAGTAGTACTTTTTGTACTTTGCTGGTAAGTTTCTTTTTCGTTTGCTAATAGTTGATAATGGAGTTCTATAGGAGTGAATTTGGTTGTTGTTTTTACAAGTTACTTGTTATAACAATGTTAAGTTCCATAGGAGTTTTAATTAGAACATGGCTGATGAATTTGGAATGTAATGTTGGGTGCTGCTACACTTGTCGAATACTTTTAGCTTTTAGTTCAAAATTTCTACTAGCTTTTTGTGATCTTGCCTTTGTCAAAATTTCTACTAGCTTTTTTTCCCCTTGCTTTCCTGGTATTTACGAATACTTCTAGCTTTTAGTTCAACTTTCACCTTTATGTTGATTTTAATGGATTCTTGTTTTTGCAGGGAGTGCGGGCTCGAGCCTTGAGGGTGTGAAAAAGAGAAAATCAGGTTCGAAGACGTTGTCCATGGTTGATGAACGAGTGCTAACTTCATTAACTATTTGGGATGACTGTAATAACTACTTAACTACTTTATTTTGGATGATTGTAATAACTATTTGGCTCTTTGGATGACTGTAATTGTTATACCTTCTCAATATTCATGGAATGAGCCTCTGCAATTGGGCTCTAACACTTACGCTTGAAAACATGACATCTGTGACTTTAGCCCACACTCTCCCTTTGATATTTCAGGTAGGAGGGTTCAAACATTTTGGCTCACTAGCCACAGTTCATTCTCTCCTCTATTCTACACAAAATCTCTCACTAAAAGTAGAAAGGATATCCGCTCTCTAGGAGAGATGAACACTTTCAGATTTCTCCCAACACTCCCACACCATCACACTACTACTATCGCCTCTCTCTACATCTCCTCTGATGAGCTTTCCACTGGAATCTTGCTACCACAATGCATTAGCACACCTCCGTTATCATTTATTCACCAAGTTATGCTCATTTTTCCCTATGACTCTTGTTAGACTTGAGCATCGGAGTTCCCTTGGAGAGTACCCCCCCTCAGTGCCCCACTCTGTAGCTCTCTTAATTTTCGTGATGCATGACTATGCTAGGTGAATTTGAGTTGAGAGAATTCGAGCCAAGCCTAGAGATTGTATGGAATGACTCAAACTACTTGTGATGGCAATTTTTTTGATCGGATGATCAATTAGTGTTTACTACTACTCCAGGTGATGTGGGTGAATGGACTTCGGTAAGCAACCTGGAAGGGTTCTATTTTAGGTCAATTGCATACTTTAAAGACTAGCTATTTACACTCCGTGACAATGGCTCTCTAGTCAGGATTGACTTTGATGGCACAAATGAGGCAAGAATAGAGTTTGTTGCTTCCACCCCGTTGGCAAATACATCGGCTGTCAATCCCATCACAAGAAGCAGGCAGAGCATACTTGGTACTGTCACAAGACAATCTCTTCGGAATCTTTCAGTTTGGTAGCAAAGATATTTGGTACGATAAGACTATAGAATTTGTTGTTTACAAGTTTTGATTTGAGAGCTTACAATGGGAACCAGTGCAGAGCATTGGGGACAAAGCGTTTTTCATTGGCAATGGCAATTCATGGAGAATTAGCCTTGCACGCACTATCAATTGCAACAGCAATAACCTTTTTTATGGCGATGATATGGAAGGCGGATTGAGTCTCAATAATAAAATTTATGATCTGGAAACCTTGCAAACTGAATGCCTTAGGTTTGGAGCTGATATACCCTGTTCCCAACCGCGCGCTTCTTGGATTACACCTAGCTTAACTCCAAGCACTTTTCGCTAGTAATTTCATATTCTGTTCCTAAGTTTCTTTCCTTTTTTTTTTTTTTTTTTTATGAATGATTGATAATGGAGAATCAATTGGAGTTACTTTGCTTATTGTTTTTAAAAGTTACTTGTTATGATAAGGTTAACGTTCCATAGGAGTTTTGATTAGAACAAGACTAACGAATTTGGAATGTAATGTTTAGGTGCTATGAATTACTTTCATGAATTCTTCTTGAATGACCTTCTCTTTTTTTTTTTTTTTTTTAACTAATTTAGATTTTTTTTTACCAAGTTTCAAACTAGATTCCTGATAATCCTTTTGCTAAAGCTAAGCCTTAATCTCCTTTGATTTTACGCATTTGGTATTTATTTTCTTTGAAAATTATTTCGCTAATAAATTGATTTGAATATTTTTATATTCTAAACTTCAGAGTTTGTCATCTTTCTTGAGATTTTGATCTCCCCCCCCCCCCCCAACCCTATTATTGCATATTTGTTTGTTTTCTCTCATTATTGAACATTAATGTTCTGAGCTTGGCTGGGATTGTGGTTTGTTTTGAAATTGTGATCTTATCTGACAGTCGGAATCTAAATTATGCTTGCTTTTTTTTTTTTGTTCCCCCTTTCTTTTCTGGTCTTAATGAATACGTAGTTTTAAATTTAACTTTCACCTTTTTATTGGTTTTAATGAATTCTTGTTTCTGCAGAGTATGAGGATGTGATGCCCTAAAAATTCCTAAACTTGATTTCATAAATTATTATCATGAATTTATACATTAATAAACTTCTAATTAATTATTTTAATAAATATCAAATTTCAATATCATAAATAATTTTATATGTATCATTTACACGATGATATCGATGATTTATCAATGTTGAAGTTCTCTATCCAAATGAGAAATAGTAAATACATAGAAAAACAAATATAATAAATTTGAAGTTTGGCCTTGAAATTTGAAAAACGAAAGGTGATTTTAAGGATTATCCCTCAAAGTCTGCTTGTTTGGAAGAAGAGGAGTTGAGGGAAATGCTCTATCCCTAATTTTGGTTGAAGGGAAGAGAGGAGGGAGAGGACATATGAGCCCTTTACTTGGGTCCATAAAAATTACTCTTTTCAATGATGGACAGATCAAACATGGGAGTCTTTGGGCAATAATAAACAGAACACTCAGTCAGCTTTATTTTATTTTTATTTTTTCATTTCACCAACTTTTCTTAGAATATGATATTTTTTTCATTTCGCCAACTCAGGTGTAAGCTATAGTACAGTTTGACTGGTGTGGTTTGGTGTAACTGGTGGGCTGGAGCCAAAGAAAGATTGTACCCGGTGCCCCTTCCTCTCATCAGGCAGCTATCTTGCGCTCATTGAACACCAAGCCAATCTCGATGAAAAAAGACAGAGCTTTTTAGAGACTCCTTTCACCTTTATGCATGCGGGATTTTCTTTTTTTATTCAATTGTTATGTGGTACCAGAGGCAAGGGTTCATCAGATTTGACTCACTGTATACATTCAAAAAGAGAAGGAACAAAGTCACTCGACAAAAGGAAAGGGAGAGGTACTTAATGAAATGAAAGGGGGGAAATTGAACATTTTGCCTATATTAAAGCGCCACGGCCACAACTATTATAGTTGGCAAGACTTGGAAGCAATCCTTTAAAAATAATTGTTAACAATTAGTGAGATAGATAATATAGTAATTGAACTATGGTCTATCACTTATATCCGTCCTCCATACCAAACAACTTGTGGGATTGTTATAATTTTCTCCATCCACTACTACAAAAGGTAGATTACACGACGGTTCGTTTGGAACCGTCGTGTAAAGTGGGTGCGAAGTCCACTTTACACGACGGTTCTAAGAAACCGTCGTGTAAAGTCCATACTTCGTACTCACTTTACACGACGGTTTCAATAAACCGTCGTGTAAAGTATGGACTTTACACGACGGTTTCAAGAAACCGTCGTGTAAAGTGCTCTTCGCACTCACTTTACACGACTGTTTCTTGAAACCGTCGTGTAAAGTAGTCTTCGCACTCACTTTACATGACGGTTTCTTAAAACCATCGTGTAAAGTATGGACTTTACACGATGGTTTCAAGGAACCGTCGTGTAAAGTGTTGTTCGCACTCAATTTACACGACGGTTTCTTGAAACCGTCGTGTAAAGTCCATACTTTACACGACGGTTTCAAGGAACCGTCGTGTAAAGTGGTGTTCGCACTCACTTTACACGACGTTTCCTTGAAACCATCGTGTAAAGTCCATACTTTACACGACGGTTTCAAGAAGTCGTCATGTAAAGTGGCTTTCGCACACACTTTGCACAACGGTTTCTTGAAACCGTCGTGTAAAGTGAACTTTTTGCCCCCACTTTACACGACTGTTCCATAGAACCGTCGTGTAAAGTTTCAGTTTGAACGACGGGTTTTTAAAACCCGTCGTGTATTCTTAATTTTTTTTCCACCGACCCTCATTTTATCTCACAGAACTGTCACGCAGCCACGAAAAACATCACAGAAACCTACGAATCCACGTCTCCTACATTGCGAAATCACGTCTCCTCCACAGAAACTCACGTATACTGAATATTTGTAAGTATAGTGATTATTACTTACTCTTCTTTTTAGTTATTTGATTTTTATTGACGATTAGTAGATGTCAAAAATGGTATATATTCTCGTTTTTTTCTTCTTCTTTTAAGTATGATTATTTGTTGACTTGTTTCAATAGCTTCATATATATATATATATATATATATATGTTATGTTTTTAAATGTAAAAACTTGATTATTGAATAAATTGTATGATATATTTAATATCGATTTAGGTCGGATTCTTGGAAATGGATCGAAAATGGATGTGGGCTAATAGATTGGCTAGAAAATATCGAGATGGTGTTGAAGAATTTTTGTCATTTGCAGAAACTCACATGCAGAATGATAAGATTCGATGTCCTTGTGTGGATTGTGGAAATCATAGACCTCATTCAGTTGATGAAGTTAGAAGACACTTGCTTGCCTGTGGGATTATTTGTTCGTACCAAACATGGTATTTACACGGTGAAATGTGTTTTAATCTATCATCGAATAACAAATCGAAAGAACCTATTGTCGAGGAAGATGTAGGAGATAATTTGTTTGATATGGTTAATGATTTGGAAGAACAGTTTGTGCATCGTCTGGAGTTATTTGAAGCAATGATGAATGATGTCGAGATGCCCTTGTATGACGGCTGTAGTAAATATACGAAATTGTCCGCATTGGTCAAATTATGGAACATGAAGGCATCAGGAGGGTGGACAAATTCTAGTTTCACGGCTCTTTTAGAATTTCTAAGAGAGGTTCTACCTGTTGATAATAAAATACCCGCTAGTATGTACGAAGCTAAGAAGACATTGAGCACTTTGGGAATGGAATATGAAAAAATTAATGCATGTCCAAATGATTGCGCCCTTTACCGAAATGCGTACGAGGATTTGGATGAATGTCCGGTTTGTAAGGAGTCAAGATGGAAGAAGGGCAAGAATCCAACGAATTGCAGCAAAGGTGTTCCGGCAAAGGTGTTATGGTACATTCCTCCGGCACCGCATCTGCGGCGTTTATTCCATAATGCCGAACATGCCAAGAATTTGACTTGGTACCATGATAAACGTGTTGAAGATGGCATGCTTAGACATCCAGCCGATGCACCACAATAGAAGACCTTTGATGCCGATCATCCTGAATTTAGTGCGGAACCACGGAATCTATGTCTTAGTTTGTCGGCGGACGGAATGAACCCACATGGTAATATGAGTAGTAGGCATAGTACTTGGCCCGTCATACTTGTCAACTACAATCTCCCGCCGAAGTTGAGCATGAAGCGGAAGTTCTTGATGTTGACAGTATTGATATCTGGTCCACCACAACCAGGGAATGACATTGATGTGTCCTTTAGCACCACTAATGGATGATCTAAAGAGCTTATGGGAAAAGGGGATCGAAGTTAGAGATGCGTACCGTCAAGAAACATTCACACTCCGTGCAATGTTGATGTGGACAATTAATGACTTTCCTGCTTATGGAAATCTATCTGGTTATTTAGTCAAGAGTTCTATCGGCTGTCCTGTTTGTATGAAAGAAACATCTTCCATCCGATTGAAGAATGGTAAGAAAACCGTTTACCTTAGTCATAGGAGATTCTTACCACAAAATCATCGATACCGCAAACAGAAAAAGGCTTTCGATGGTAATACGGAAGAAAGAACCCCTCCCCGGGTTTTGACGGGTGAAGACGTTTATGAGATGGTTAAGGATTTGAAAGTGGTGCTCAGGAAAAGAAAACGGCATAACAATGATCCCGTGGTTGATGGACCTTGGAAAAAGTGGTCAATCTTCTACGAACTTCCATATTGGAGGACATTTTTTGTTCGTCATTGCTTGGATGTCATGCATATTGAGAAAAACGTTTGTGAATCAATTGTGGGCACATTGCTAGACATTCCTAATAAGAGCAAAGACGGTGAAAAAGCACGGCTGGATCTTAAGGAATTGAAGATTAGACTTAACTTGATCCCTACGAAAAAAGGGAATTCAACTTACTTACCTCCGGCGAAGTACACCTTATCAAGACAGGAAAAAAGAAAGCTTTGTGAGTGGCTCGCTTCTGTTAAAGTGCCCAACGTGTATTCTTCCAACATAAAAAGGTTGGTGTCTATGAAGGATCTGAGGCTGATTGGAATGAAAACACATGATTGTCATATCTTGATGCAACAGTTATTACCGCTGGCCTTGCGAGGAGTTTTAACGAAGGATGTGAGATTCGCAATTACCAAATTATGCTCTTTTTTCAACTCGATATGCTCCAAGGTAATTGATCCATTGACACTAGATTCGCTACAATCAGAGTTGGTTAAGACGTTGTGCTTGCTTGAGAAGTACTTTCCACCCTCATTTTTTAACATAATGATTCATCTAACGGTGCACTTAGTCCGAGAAGTGAAGCTATGTGTACTGGTTTACTTGAGATGGATGTATCCTTTTGAATGGTACATGAAGGTTTTGAAGGGTTATGTCAAGAACCAAAATAGGCCAGAAAGATGTATTGTAGAAAGCTACATTGCAGAGGAATCGGTCGAATTTTGCTCCGAGTATTTGTCCACCGCAGAAGCGATTGGGTTGCCAAAGACTACAGACATTTACTCGAAAGGACTATCGGTCGGTATTCCATCGCCGGTAAATCGAGGTGAATGGGAGAAAGCTTGTCTTTATACCTTACATAATAGGGTTGAAGTTGAGCCTTTTATTGAGGTTCACCTACAAGAATTAAGAGATAGAAATCCAAGAATAGGAAGAAATGAAAAGTTACTACAAGATGAACACAATCGGACGTTTCGTCAGTGGCTACGAATACATGTCTTACAGAATGACGGCTTTTCGCAAGAGTTAATGAACCTCGCTAGAGGACCATTGACCGTTGTTACACGTTATACATCATACTTCGTCAATGGTTTTACATTCTATACTCGCGAAAGAGATGAGAAGCATCCTGTTCAAAATAGTGGTGTTAGTATCCGAGCCAAGTCCATGCATATTTCATCTGCAAAGGACAAGAATCCAGTTTATGGAACTATGAACTACTTCGGTTTCATTAAAGATATTTGGGAACTCGATTACTGTGGGTTACATGTAGCACTATTTAAGTGCAAATGGGCCGACAATAATTATGTAAGGATTGACAGTGATGGCATCACAGTAGTGGACTTTAGACGATTGGGATACAAAAATGATCCATTCATTATGGCATCACAAGCAATCCAAGTATTTTATACAACGGATCCCAGCAATTCAGAGTTATCCTTAGTAGTACCGATGCAGCCAAAAATGATCCATGGTCAAGAAGATGAGGAAGATTGCTCCGACATTCCTCCTTTCACACAGGGATTGCCACCGGTTGAGGAGATTGACGAATTCGATGATGATGTTTCCCACTTGGTTCGACCTGATATTGAATGGACCCGTGTTGAGCAAGCAAAGAGAAAAAAGAAAAAAACTTGAACATTATGCAATTTATTTTGTACAACACATTACTTTATTTATATTATAATTCAAGATGTATTATATATTTATTTTGTTATGTTCATTGCTTTATATATATATACCGTGACTATTAATTTCGATCCAAGCCATTACAGTAGTATATATGAGAAAATTTTGTAAATAAAACAGGGTTATTAGGCCGTCGGATTGTGATGACAAAACTGGATTTGTAACGCCCCGACCGTCCACGTAGGGCCGACTACGTAAACGTGGGCCGTTACCATGCTTGCTTAACTTAAACCTTATTCTTAACCTTACAGAAAATTTCAGAATAAATTTTTCTTTTCTTCTTTAAACTTTATTTTAAAATCACAACTTAAAAACGTCACATATGTAACATGATACATATTCCTTAAAACATACATATACAACTTGATAATTTAAATAGTTTGCGGAAAAACTTGCGTAGTGGTATCCCATACCGCCCTTCACTTGCTGCATTGTTTCCATGGCCCACCAAGTAAAGCTGCAGGCATTTACCTACAGTATGGAATATACTGATGAGCTTTCGCCCAGCAAGTACAAACATAATCTCACAAAACATAATCAATATTGTGTAACTTATGCATGAACCAATTATGATCAATTACGTATCTTATTATGATCAATTATTGACTTGAACTTATTATCTTGCTTAACATTTGGGGCCCTTGTGTACGTACCAAAAGCTTGCCAGCCTCAGAACGTCAGGGTTTGCAAGGCCCTTAACAATTCTGGAAAACATGAACATAACCCTTCACGCATCAACGGAAGGTTGATTATCACTTTACCCTCACGCATCAACGAGAGGTTGATAATCATAAACTTGAACTTATAACATACATGATCCTCCTACATCAATAGGAGGTTGGTACGACACCTTACTTGTCTCGGTTTAGTCTTAGTCTGGTTACATTCCCAAGACTAAGAATCTTTACGTGTGATCTTATTAGTGAACATGCCTCATGATGTCACTATCTCATAATGTATATCAATCATAGTATATACATACACATGGCATATCTTATCATAACATATCATAGCTTGACATAACATACATGACTTGTCATAACATGGCATAACATGACAAAACATGGCTTAACATGACAACATATAAATCATAGCATATACATGAAAACAGTCATACTTGAAAATAGTATTTACTATTTTCCATACTGTAGGTGAGGTTTGAACTTACCAGTCGTCCTATGCTCTTGGTTTATTGTCCATACATGGCACAACTATAGTTCATACTCCTGTTTTCGAACAGGGTGTAAGATAAGAATTATTCTTATTCTATCTTACCATAAATCGTTGGCATCCTAACCAATATTCATGAATAACCCTAGTTATTAACTTATCTTAGTACAAGGGTATCAAAAACATAACATAACCTTTAAAACTTACTATCTTTTAAAACCCTTGAATTCTGAAAACTATATTTGAATTCAGTCCTTAAATTTGTTCCTTTTCTGTTTTGAATTTAAAAACATTTCCTTCATGAAAGTTATAGACCTTAAAGGTTCCTACAACCTCTGTTTTAAACTCAAAACTCAAATCTGACTTTAACATGTTAATTTCTGCCTTTGAAAATTCTTCGACCATTTTCATTAACCCTAAAATTGGTCTCGGGTTTTTGTAAAAACGAAGGTCTTAGAGGCCTTATTTTCAAAAACTGTTCGCGGTTGACCCTAGAATTTTCCCTTCTCTACAACTTTGTAGTTTTGACTTTTCCATGATTCGGCCTCTAAGGGCCTCAAAATTCACTTTCCAAAATACTGTCCAGTTTGACCCGAAACTGGCAGTTTTCATTCGGTATGGTTTATAAATCTAAACAGCCATAACTCATGCTTTTACACAACATCAAACTCTTAATTCTCTTAACTAAAACGTAAATAAATAGCTAGAGGTTAAAAGATTTACCTTAAGCTTCACGAGAAAGGTTCTAGCTTAGGGTTTCGAAGTTTTTCTTTTGTGCTAACACAACACCACAAAACCGGATTTGTTTCACACTTTCACTCTCACTTTGCTTCTCACTTTGGTTCGGTTTCTATAAGGAAGAGAACTGAAACATTGGCTGCAAGGTTTTCTAAACAAACACAAAGAATCAGCCTTCACCTATTTATAGGTGAACAACTTGTTATTCCTTTGCCAAAAAGTTCTCTAGCAAAATTCTATTTGCTGAACAAACCTTGTGTGGTGGCCGGCCGGCCATGCTTGGCTCCTGGAAATGACTAAGCAAGGCTATAGGACTGACTCATCAAGGCTACTAGACGATGTGTCAAGCCCTCAAGATGGCTGGCCCTTAGAGTGATGACGTGTCAAAACCTCGGCTTGCCACGGATGCGAGGCGAGGAATGCTTATTCATCCAAGCTAGGCCACGAGGTGTCCTAATTCTAGGGTGGCCGGTTTAGGGGGTGGCTTGGCAAGGCCTTGGCTTGCCAAACAAGCACAGCTAGTGAGCTGATTCACCAAAGCTACACCATGAGGTGTCAACCTCCCATGATGGCCGGTTTTCCTTGGTGTGCCACATGGAAAATCTTTGCTTGTTGATGCATCACATATAGCCAAGTAAGCAAGGCTATGATGCTTACTAAGCAAAGCTAGGTTTCTAGGTGTCAAACTAACCAAGAAACACCTAATTCCTTATTTGCTTATCAGTCCTTAAAAACATCATATTTGCTTGAAAAATCCTCATAAGGTGGCCGGTTTTCATAGTGACATTTGTCATTCTATTTATGACGAGGTGTCACCTTTTAAGACCTTGCTTGTCTCCACATTTGCATTTGAGTCCTTAACCTTACAATGTTTGCTTATCTATCCTTGAGGTGGCCGGCCATGGAGAGTCCAAATGGAAGAATATTATTGGACCAAAATAAGTCATCAAATCCTATCTTGCTTCCTTGGTTTTCAGTGTAACTATGGTAACTAAATTTGTAACCAATCATTGGCTTAGTTGGATTTGAAGGCTTAGTAAGAAAAATCTGTCATAAATTTTTTTACATACTTATTTGCAAATATTTTATTTTTCTTGAAATTACACATTGGCCCCTAAACATAAAAATATTTGCACTTAGGTCCTTGTGAGGTGGCCAACTATGGTGATAGCATTTGGCCTCCAATTCTTGCTTAGTCAATCACTTAACACTATCTTAACTTTCTTAAAATCCATAACCATTCACTTTTCTTAAAATTACACTTTAGTCCCTAAAGAACAAACTATTTGCACTTTAGCCCCTAAAGGCAAAAACATTTGCACTTTAGTCCTTAAAGGTGGCCGGCTTTGGTAATGAAACTTGGCTTCCAATTCTTGCTCAGTCATCCATTTAAGGACGAGGTGTCAACCCATAAGGCCCCATAGGCTATCCTCTTAAATACAGTCCATTTCAAATACTGTTTTCATCTAACAACAGTATAATTTGTACTGGACCACTGTCTAGAATTTATCTATACTTAACTGGACTGCGTATAGGATTTCCTTAAGACTTGAAACTACTTATTTGTTTGCAATGACGGTTTGTCGCAGTAAAATTTTCATACTGATAATTATACTGCAGTCTCATCTCAGACAAACATAAAATCAACTTGGTCAAACATTGACCGGCATAAAATCATAAATTCCTATTTTGCCCTTTTTCTCAAAAGGCTTCACGCTTGACTAAAACAAGCTATTACTGAGTCTCGTAGATACTTAAACGAGAACTCAAACATTTACTGATATCATGAGTTTCATATCGACATACTAGATTCAAACTTGTGATTTTCCTTATCTAAAAGGAAATCATAGGTTCATCAAAATTCTGGGTATTACATTCTACCCTCCTTAAAGAAAATTTCGTCCTCGAAAATTCGTATACTTCTAGGTGGCTTTTCTTTAAATCCACTATCGATCCATAGTAACTTGTTCATGTTCTCATTTTTATACTTTAATGGGATCATGTCTCTTATATAGAACCATAATCTTATTTCTATATCATCATAATTCTTATCCTCATACTTTCATGCTTTCATACATACTTTCATATCCTTATCATCGTACTTTCATTCTTTCACACTGCATTACAAGAACTATCTACATAAATTTCTTAGCAAGTATATCATTTAACCTGCCATACTTGAAAAGCATATTATATCATATAGCTTTTTCATGCTTGAAAAGTATATTGTATCTTATTTTTAAGATACTTTTCTTTAACTGTAATTGAGGGCTCAGCGAATATATCATATTGAAAATATTTTTCTTTCAATTTAGCTGAAGCTGAGGATCCTCTGGTACAATGTTAATCTTGTATTATTAGAACCCTTTTCTTTTCAAGATGGCCCCTTTCTTGGAACTTTGTTCCTCAAGGTTTTCGGCCATTTACTTTTCATGATGTCCCTTTCTTGGAACTTTATTCCTCAAGGTTTTTGGCCCATAACATAACATAATGTGAGTTGATTCTAATAAGTATAAGATCAAGCACCATACATAAAATAACTTCTTTGAATCTTCTTTTCCAAGTTAATCATGGAAAACAATAATAAATA
>JAINRH010000358.1:0-25184 GCA_025413025.1 Ficus hispida
AAAGTATTTTTTTTTTTTTTTTGCACGTTCAAAACAATTACATTAGTTAACAAGATAAAGCAGCCACAACCATGCACTTTTGCTTTAGGTTAACAAGAAAGGTACTTTAACAAGATAAAGTAAGTTTTGAATTTGGATGTCATAAAAGTAAGTTGCTGGGATGTAGAATTTTTTTAGAATATTTAATTATTTGTCATTTATGAATTGTATATTTTATTCATGTTATTAGGTTTGATTATAAAATATATTTATTTATATGTGATTTTATGTTAATGTAGGTTTTGGATCTCCCATCACCATTTGAAATTGAATGTGGATCAAGTCATTTCAAATGCAAAATTATAATCAAGCACCATTAAAGGATGTTGTTAATACTGTGACCAATGCCTTACAGGGCCACCCTAATGGCATAGAGTGGTTTAAGAAGTCCCAATTTGGCCACTTATTTGATTTACAGACCACATCAAAATAACGTTAACCCCATTATGGATGTTACTATCCCGAGCAGTGGTTACACAAAGAATTATGAAATGTGGTTCGTTTGAATGGCATCCCCATTAGATACTCGCTCATGGAGCATGCACTTATAAGTGGACTTAATTGTTCTGCTTATCCTGAAGATCCTTGTCATACAGGAACGAATTTAGAGAAAGGTCTTTCGAGGAATGAAAAAGATCTCGCAGAATGATGTTAAGAGATACCTGGAAGGTATGGTCATCCTCCCAAGGAAATGAGCGCAATAGAAGGAGGCGAACTAACGAAATCAGAGAAAGAGGAAAAGAGAGATCGGGCCTTGTAAATGATAAGTTGAAGTTGGCTGTCCTATATTTTTTGTGTGGAGTCCTCTATGGCCCAGAAAAACCAATAAAAAAATTGATTACAACCTGTTTAAAATAATTGAAGACCTGGATTGGTGTGCCAATTACCCATGGGAAGAAAGACATACCAACATTTGATGACTCAGGTCCAGAAGTTAGACATAATTGCAAAATCTAAAGACGCTTTTGAGAAGTTGGCAAGATGGAATTGTCATGCGTTCATACTACCATTGATGGTATGTAAATTTTGTTTTATTGTTTATTCTTTCACTTAATTTGTTTTAAAATGTTTGCAATCTAATATTTGTTATTGCTCATTATTATAGCTTCTACCATTTGAGTGTATTCCTGCCCTGTCCTCAACGTATGCTGAGATTAGAGAAGATGTTCAAGGACCGGTCCCAAGAATTTGTCGATGGAAAACAAAGTTTCATCGACAACAATCTCCACCTTTGGAGAAAATTCTTCATGCAGTTGGGGATAGCATGGTGGTCTTTTGTTTTGTTTTATTTATATTATGTAAATACGTCTTTATTTCTCGGTTACTAATTTGAAGTTCCTAAATTTCAGAACATAAATAGCATACTTGTCCCAACCTTGGAGGAGCAGAAAGCCAATCACATGATTGGGTTTGTTCCTTATCATGATGATTCCGACGCCATTGTGGACAATTAGGCAACCATCCTAGAGTCTGGAAGAAGCATATTTTGGAAGGACTTATTATATTCTGATCTAGAAGGCCGACGCAACTTCCTTAATGGTTATGGTGAGAGAGTTCAAGAAGAGATATAGAGAGTCCTGAAGATATTATACATGAGCAGTATACACGTCAAGAGGGCGCCCCTGCAGCAGAGCAAACCAGGTATCTGCCGGCTAACCCTACTATCAACGAGTCTATACCTCCACAAGCTACCTCTCATGCTGACAATTCAATGGTGTTACGTGAGCTTCAAGCTCTAAAGCAAACAGTATAGAAGATGTCCACCGAACATGAATCTCGGTTTTTACAATTAGAGAGATTGATAACCGAGAATGGTAACCGCATTGATATGCTGACAAACATTGTGTCAAGATTTGTTCAGCAACAATCAGAGACTTCGAAAGGTGGAGATCGAGGTGAGAGCAGTAGAGTGGAGGTGAGCATAGTAGAGGTGTTGATGTTAGGATTATTGTCGATGGCGATAATGAGGCTCATGATGATATATATGCACCGACAGATGTGGGTTTTGGAACTGAAATCAGTGTAGAAAGAGACATGGAAGATTCTCCCCTCAATGAAATCTTTTATCATACTCCGACTAGTTCGAGTGATAAGGATTGTGAGGAAGATATTTTAGATGTCGGGCAACAAAAGAGACGACCTCAAAGACATCTAAAGAAGCCAAATATAAGAGAACTCCATTCACCGATCCTGGTCCAAAGAAGATGATGTTTCGTAAAGGGTCGATAAAAGAATTCGATCCGTTGCACCTACTGGACAGTATGCGAAAATCATTCGATGACTACAAGAATTCAGTTCCGAAGCCCCCATTTACTTCTGGACTTGGGATAACACGAGCGTGGGATTTCTTTATCAGATATTAACTGAGCACTTTTGGCTTTTAAGTGATGTGAGTGATTCTCTACTAAATAACGCTATATCTAAGCTTTTTTTTTTTTTTTCCTAATATGGATTTCTTTTTATTCTAATATTTTTGACTCATACTACAACTTTTTTTTTTGTAGCACATAGACGAAGCAATGTATGGAATAAGAAAAAAACAGTCCAAGTATCGAGATGTCATCAATCAAGACGTCGTCATTTTGGATGATATCTTCAGCCAATTATTGGTGATGAATGCCAATGAAGATGGGAGCATATATGACTGTTTGATGACATATGTTAAAGGCGACATCCCCAAGATGGGAAAATGTTGGAATTGTGCGAAGGCACTTTACTTTATCTATAATTTTATATGACATATTGGACACCAACGTCACCGAAAAAGAAAGAGGAATACATTGGGTTTCGGTGAAGGTTGATTTAATAACTGCAGAGTTGGTGGTTTTTGATTGCAATTGGAAATTCACCGAAAAAGTAAAGCACGATAGATTTATGGAGCCCGTTTAGAAGATGATTCCATTAGTGCTTCAAAAATCTGGATATTTTGGCCACCTAGATCCTTCTCCGTGGCCTTATAGGCGTCCAATCAACTATCCGCAAAACGAAAAATCGTAAGTGTTTACTTCAAATATATATTTTTTTTTTGTCATTTATAACTACAAACACTAACAAATATTTTGTTTAACACAGGGAAGATTATGCCGTATATGCCATCAAATATATCGAGTTCGATATGCAAGGGCAAAATTTTGAGTTAATAAATGATGCGAAGATCATATTTTATAGAGAGAAGATGACAATTAATATTTATCATAACGATTGGGTTCCTTAAACAAGGAAGACTTTTGGGTATAAACAAATTTTTTTTATTTATCAAAATTTTTCTGATACACCATTCGTTGATGATATTTCGGGCATTTAACAAAGCATTTTTTAGTCAAGTACACTATTAGATCCATCCTAGCCGGAGAAAAAAAAATATAAAACTTTCTAAAATGGTGGGAAACCTGATCTTCCAATATCTTAAGTGGAGAAAATTGATAAATAGCAAACAAAAAAAACAAACAAATAAACAGCAAAAAATTTTTTCAAAAGAACAAACAAACAAACAAACCACAAGTGCTCGTTGGTCCGGACCTGACCCGCCTGACCAATACCGCCGGTCCGGAAAAATTTTCTCCTAATCGGGGTGTTCAACTTTCTCTGATCACAACAACTTATTTTTTTTATCACAATAATTTATTGGTTTTCCAGACCGATCTGAACGATCGCGATCAGGCCGGTCCGAAAAATCCGATCCGAACCAGCGAGCACAAGTTCGATGGATTTCTAGACCGGCCTGACCGGTCTCTGTCCGGAAAACCAGCGAGCACATGCGCTCGCTGGTCATGACCGGACCGGCCTGACGGGTCCCGGTCCGGAAAACCAGCGACCACATGCGCTCGCTGGTCCAGACCAGACCGGCCTGACCGGTCCCGGTCCGGCAGGTCCGGAAAACCAGCGAGCACATGTGCTCGCTGGTCCGGACCGGACCGGCCTGACCGTTCCCGGTCCGGTCGTTCCTGAAAACCAGCGAGCATTTGTGCTCGCTGGTCTGGACCGGACCGGCCTGACCGCGACCGGACCGGACCGGACCGGCCGGACCGGTCCCGGTCCGGCCTGTCCGGAAAACCAGCGAGCACATGTGCTCGCTGGTCCGGACCGGACCGGCCTGACCGGTCCCGGTCCGGCCGGTACGGAAAACCAGCGAGCACATGTGCTCGCTGGTCCGGACCGGACCGGCCTGACCGTTCCCGGTCCGGCCAGACCGGAAAACCAGCGAGCACTTGTGCTCGCTGGTCCGGACCGAACCGGCATGACCGGTCCCGGTCCGGAAAACCAGCGAGCACTTGTGCTCGCTGGTCAAGACCGGACCGGCCTGACCGGTCCCGGTCCGGTCGGTCCAGAAAACCAGAGAGCACTTGTGCTCGCTGGTTTGGATCGGATTTTTCGGACCGGCCTGATCGCGATCGATAAGGTCGGTCTGGAAAACCAATAAATTGTTGTGATAAAAAAAATAAGTTGTTGTGATCAGAAAAACTTAGTTGAACACCCCAGTCTGGATAAAATTTTTCCGGACCGGCATGGCCGGTCATGCCGGTTCGGAAAACTAATTTTAAATGATTAACTATTTTAGAAAACAAATAAAATTTTAACTTTTGTTTTTTTTTTTGAATTTCGTTTATTTCTTAATAAACTTGTTATCTGGTCGTAATTTTTTATTCATGAAAAATGATCGTTTGTTTTGTTTTATTACTGATTGACTAATAATAAATCAGTAATTGACTTTCAAATGAGTGATTTCATTCACACATCATATGAAAATTGATCAATAACCAAAAAAAAAAAACAAACAAAATACAAAGTTGAACATCCCGGTCCGGAGAAAATTTCTCCGGACCGTCCGGAAAACCAATAAGGTGTTGTGATTAAAATATAAAGTTGAATACGCCGGCCCGGATAAAATTTTTCTGGACTGGCATGGCCGGTCATGCCGGTTCGGAAAACTAATTTTAAATGATTAACTATTGTAGAAAACAAATGACATTTTAACTGTTTTTTTTTTTAATTTGGTTCATTGCTTAAAAAACTTGTTATATGGTCATAATTTTTTATTTATGAAAAATGGTCCGGACCGGACGGCCTGACCGGGACCGGAGCGGACCGGACTGACAGGGACTGGACCGGACCGACCTGACCGGTCCTAGTCCGGTCGGTCCGGAAAACCAGCGAGCACTTGTGCTCGCTGATCCGGATCGGATTTTTTGGACCGGCCTGATCGCGATCGATAAGGTCGGTTTGGAAAACCAATAAATTATTGTGATAAAAAAAATAAGTTGTTGTGATCAGAAAAACTTAGTTGAACACCCCGGTCCGGATAAAATTTTTCCGGAGCGGCATGGCCGGTCATGCCGGTTTGGGAAACTAATTTTAAATGATAAACTATTTTAGAAAACAAATGACATTTTAACTTTTTTTTTTTTTTTGAATTTCGTTCATTTCTAAATAAACTTGTTATCTGGTCGTAATTTTTTATTCATAAAAAAAGGTCGTTTGTTTTGTTTTATTACTGATTGACTAATAATAAATCAGTAATTGACTTTCAAATGAGTGATTTCATTCACACATCATATGAAAATTGATCAATAACCAAAAAAAAAAAACAAACGAAATACAAAGTTGAACATCCCGGTCCGGAGAAAATATCTCCGGACCGTCCGAAAAACCAACAAGGGGTTGTGATCAAAATATAAAGTTGAATACGCCGGTCCGGATAAAATTTTTCCGGACTGGCATGGCCGGTCATGCCGGTTTGGAAAACTAATTTTATATGATTAACTATTTTAGAAAACAAATGACATTTTAACTTTTTTTTTTTTTTGAATTTCGTTCATTTCTTAATAAATTTGTTATCTGGTCGTAATTTTTTATTTATGAAAAATGGTCGTTTGTTTTGTTTTATTACTGATTGACTAATAATCAATCAGTAATTGACTTTCAAATGAGTGATTTCATTCACACATCATATGAAAATTGATCAATAAGTAAAAAAAAAAAACAAACAAAATACATAGTTGAACATCCCGGTCTGGAGAAAATTTATCCTGACCGTCCGGAAAACAAATAAGGTGTTGTGATCAAAAAATAAAATTGAACACCCCGATCCGGATAAAATTTTTCCGGACCAGCATGACCGGTCATGCCGGTTCGGAAAACTAATTTTAAATGATTAACTATTTTAGAAAACAAATGACATTTTAACTTCTTTTTTTTTGAATTTGGTTCATTTCCTAAAAAACTTGTTATATGGTCGTAATTTTTTATTTATGAAAAATGGTCAAGACCGGTCAGGATGGTTCGGACAGGACGGCCTGACCGGGACCGGACCGGACTGGATTGACGGGGACCGGACCGGACCGGCCTGACCGGTCCCGATCCGGCCGGTCTGGAAAACCAGCGAGCACTTGTGCTCGTTGGTCCGGATCGGATTTTTTGGACCGGCCTGATCGCGATCGATCAGGTTGGTCTGGAAAACCAATAAATTGTTGTGATAAAAAAAATAAGTTGTTGTGATCAGAAAAACTTAGTTGAACACCCCGGTCCGAATAAAATTTTTCCGGACCGGCATGGCCGGTCATGCCGGTTCGGAAAACTAATTTTAAATGATTAACTATTTTAGAAAATAAATGACATTTTAACTTTTTTTTTTTTGAATTTCGTTCATTTCTTAAAAACTTGTTATCTGGTCGTAATTTTTTATTTATGAAAAATGGTCGTTTGTTATGTTTTATTACTGATTGACAAATAATCAATCAGTAATTGACTTTCAAATGAGTGATTTCATTCACACATCATATGAAAATTGATCAATAACTAAAAAAAAAAAACAAACAAAATACAAAGTTGAACATCCCGGTCTGGAGAAAATTTATCCTGACCGTCCGAAAAACAAATAAGGTGTTGTGATCAAAAAATAAAATTGAACACCCCGGTCCGGATAAAATTTATCCGGACCAGCATGGTCGGTCATGCGGGTTCGGAAAACAAATTTTAAATGATTTAACTATTTTAGAAAACAAATGACATTTTAACTATTTTTTTTTTAAATTTGGTTCATTTCTTAAAAAACTTGTTATATGGTCGTAATTTTTATTTATGAAAAATGGTCCGGACCGGTCAGGCTGGTCCGGACCGGGCCGGCCTGACCTGTCCTGGTCCGGAAAACCAGCGAGCACTTGTGCTCACTGGACCGGACCGGACCGGCCTGACCGGTCCCGGTCCGGCCGGTCCGGAAAACCAGCGAGCCCTTGTGCTCCCTGGTCCGGACCGGACCGGCCTGACTGGGACCGGACCGGACCGGCCTGACCGGTCCTGGTCCGGTCGGTCCGAAAAACAATCGAGCACTTGTGCTCGCTTGTACGGACTGAACCGGCCTGACCGGTCCCGTTCCGGCCAGTCCGGAAAGCCAGCGAGCACTTGTGCTCGCTGGTCCGGACCGGACCGGCCTGAACAGGACCGAACCGGACCGGCCTGACCGGTCCCGATCCGATCGGTCCGGAAAACCAGCGAGCACTTAGGCTCGTTGGTCCGGATTGGATTTTTTGAACCGGCCTGATCGCGATCGATCAGGTCGGTCCGGAAACCAAATTAATTGTTGTGATCAAAAAAATAAGTTGTTGTGATCAGAAAAACTTAGTTGAACACCCCGGTCCGGATAAAATTTTTCCGGACCGGCATGGCCGGTCATGCCGGTTCGGAAAACTAATTTTAAATGATTAACTATTTTAAAAAATAAATGACATTTTAAATTTTTTTTTTTTTGAATTGCGTTCATTTCTTAATAAATTTTAACTTTTGTTTTTTTTTGAATTTCGTTTATTTCTTAATAAACTTGTTATCTGGTCGTAATTTTTTATTTATGAAAAATGGTCGTTTGTTTTGTTTTATTACTGATTCACTAATAATCAATCAGTAATTGACTTTCAAATCAGTGATTTCATTCACACATCATATGAAATTTGATCAATAGCTAAAAAAAAAACAAACAAAATACAAAGTTGAACATCCCGGTCTGGAGAAAATTTATCCTGACCGTCCGGAAAACAAATAAGGTGTTGTGATCAAAAAATAAATTGAACACCCCGGTCCGGATAAAATTTATCCGGACCAGCATGGTCGGTCATGCCGGTTCGGAAAACTAATTTTAAATGATTTAACTATTTTAGAAAACAAATGACATTTTAACTTTTTTTTTTTTTTATAATTTAGTTCATTTCTTAAAAAACTTGTTATATGGTCGTAATTTTTTATTTATGAAAAATGGTCCAGACCGGTCAGGATGGTTCGGACAGGACGGCCTGACCGGGACCGGACCGAACTGGACTGACGGGGACCGGACCGGACCGGCCTGATCGGTCCCGGTCCGGCCGGTCCGGAAAGCCAGCGAGCACTTGTGCTCGCTGGTCCGGACCGGAAAACCAGCGAGCACTTGTGCTCGTTGGTCCGGATCGGATTTTTTGGACCGGCCTGATCGCGATCGATCAGGTCGGTCTGGAAAACCAATAAATTGTTGTGATCAAAAAAATAAGTTGTTGTGATCAGAAAAACTTAGTTCAACACCCCGGTCCGGATAAAATTTTTCCGGACCGGCATTGCCGGTCATCCCTTTTCGGAAAACTAATTTTAAATGATTAAGTATTTTAGAAAATAAATGACATTTTAACTTTTTTTTTTTTTGAATTTCATTCATTTCTTAATAAACTTGTTATCTGGTCGTAATTTTTTATTCATGAAAAATGGTCGGTTGTTTTGTTTTATTACTGATTGAGTAATAATTAATCAGTAATTGACTTTCAAATGAGTGATTTCATTCACACACCGTATGAAAATTGATCAATAACCAAAAAAAAAAAAAAACAAACAAAATACAAAGTGAACATCCCGATCCGGAGAAAATTTCTCCGGACCATCCAAAAAACCAATAAGGTGTTGTGATCAAAAAATAAAGTTGAACACCCCGGTCAGGATAAAATGTTTCCGGACCAGCATGGCCGGTCATGCCGGTTCGGAAAACTAATTTTAAATGATTTAACTATTTTAGTAAACAAATGACATTTTAACTTTTTTTTTTTGAATTTGGTTCATTTCTTAAAAAACTTGTTATATGGTCGTAATTTTTTATTTATGAAAAATGGTCCGGACCGGTCAGGATGGTTCGGACAGGACGGCCTGACCGGGACCGGACCGGACTGGACTGACAGGGACCGGACCGGACCGGCCTGACCGGTCCCGGTCCAACCGGTCCAGAAAACCAGCGAGCACTTGTGCTCGTTGGTCCGGATCGGATTTTTTGGACCGGCCTGATCGCAATCGATCAGGTCGGTATGGAAAACAAATAAATTGTTGTGATCAAAAAAATAAGTTGTTGTGCTCAGAAAAACTTAGTTGAACACCCCGGTCCGGATAAAATTTTTCCGGACCGGCATGGCCGGTCATGCCGGTTCGGAAAACTAATTTTAAATGATTAACTATTTTAGAAAATAAATGACATTTTAAATTTTTTTTTTTGAATTTCGTTCATTTCTTAATAAATTTGTTATCTGGTCGTAATTTTTTATTTATGAAAAATGGTCGTTTGTTTTGTTTTATTACTGATTGACTAATAATCAATCAGTAATTGCCTTTCAAATGAGTTATTTCATTCACACATCATATGAAATTTGATCAATAGCTAAAAAAAAACAAACAAAATACAAAGTTGAACATCCCGGTCTGGAGAAAATTTATCCTGACCGTCCGGAAAACAAATAAGGTGTTGTGATCAAAAAATAAAATTGAACACCCCGGTCCGGATAAAATTTATCCGGACCAGCATGGTCGGTCATGCCGGCTCGGAAAACTAATTTTAAATGATTTAACTATTTTAGAAAACAAATGACATTTTAACTTTTTTTTTTTTTAATTTGGTTCATTTCTTAAAAACTTGTTACATGGTCGTAATTTTTTATTTATGAAAAATGGTCCGGACCGGTCAGGATGGTTCGGACAGGATGGCCTGACCGGGACCGGACCGAACTGGACTGACGGGGACCGGACCGGACCTGCCTGACCGGTCCCGGTCCGGCCGGTCCGGATAACCAGCGAGCACTTGTGGTCGCTGGTCCGGACCGGACCGGCCTGACCGGGACCGAACCGGACCGGCCTGACCGGTCCCGATCCGATCGGTCCGGAAAACCAGCGAGCACTTGTGCTCTTTGGTCCGGATCGGATTTTTTGGACCGGCCTGATCACAATCGATCAGGTCGGTCTGGAAAACAAATAAATTGTTGTGATCAAAAAAATAAGTTGTTGTGATGAGAAAAACTTAGTTGAACACCCCGGTCCGGATAAAATTTTTCCGGACCGGCATGGCCGGTCATGCCGGTTCGGAAAACTAATTTTAAATGATTAACTATTTTAGAAAATAAATGACATTTTAAATTTTTTTTTTGAATTTCGTTCATTTCTTAATAAATTTGTTATCTGGTCGTAATTTTTTATTTATGAAAAATGGTCGTTTGTTTTGTTTTATTATTGATTGACTAATAATTAATTAGTAATTGACTTTCAAATGAGTGATTTCATTCATACATCAAATGAAATTTGATCAATAGCTAAAAAAAAAACAAACAAAATACAAAGTTTAACATCCCGGTCTGGAGAAAATTTATCCTGACCGTCCGGAAAACAAATAAGGTGTTGTGATCAAAAAATAAAATTGAACACCCCGATCCGGATAAAATTTTCCGGACCAGCATGACCGGTCATGCCGGTTCGGAAAACTAATTTTAAATGATTAACTATTTTAGAAAACAAATGACATTTTAAGTTCTTTTTTTTTTGAATTTGGTTCATTTCCTAAAAAACTTGTTATATGGTCGTAATTTTTTATTTATGAAAAATGGTCCAGACCGGTCAGGATGGTTCGGACAGGACGGCCTGACCGGGACCGGACCGGACTGGATTGACGGGGACCGGACCGGACCGGCCTGACCGGTCCCGATCCGGCCGGTCTGGAAAACCAGCGAGCACTTGTGCTCGTTGGTCCGGATCGGATTTTTTGGACCGGCCTGATCGCGATCGATCAGGTTGGTCTGGAAAACCAATAAATTGTTATGATAAAAAAAATAAGTTGTTGTGATCAGAAAAACTTAGTTGAACACCCCGGTCCGAATAAAATTTTTCCGGACCGGCATGGCCGGTCATGCCGGTTCGGAAAACTAATTTTAAATGATTAACTATTTTAGAAAATAAATGACATTTTAACTTTTTTTTTTTGAATTTCGTTCATTTCTTAATAAATTTGTTATCTGGTCGTAATTTTTTATTTATGAAAAATGGTCGTTTGTTATGTTTTATTACTGATTGACAAATAATCAATCAGTAATTGACTTTCAAATGAGTGATTTCATTCACACATCATATGAAAATTGATCAATAACTAAAAAAAACAAACAAACAAAATACAAAGTTGAACATCCCGGTCTGGAGAAAATTTATCCTGACCGTCCGAAAAACAAATAAGGTGTTGTGATCAAAAAATAAAATTGAACACCCCGGTCCGGATAAAATTTATCCGGACCAGCATGGTCGGTCATGCGGGTTCGGAAAACAAATTTTAAATGATTTAACTATTTTAGAAAACAAATGACATTTTAACTATTTTTTTTGAATTTGGTTCATTTCTTAAAAAACTTGTTATATGGTCGTAATTTTTTATTTATGAAAAATGGTCCGGACCGGTTAGGATGGTTCGGACAGGACGACCTGACCGGGACCGAACCGGACCGGACTGACGGGGACCAGACCGGACCGGCCTGACCGGTCCCGGTCCGGCCGGTCCGGAAAACCAGCGAGCACTTGTTCTCCTGGTCCGGACTGGACCGGCCTGACCGGTCCTGGTCTGGTCGGTCCGGAAAACCAGCGAGAACTTGTGGTCGCTGGTCCGGACCGGACCGGCCTGACCGGGACCGGACCGGACCGGCCTGACCGGTCCAAATCCGGAAAACCAGCGAGCACTTGTGCTCGCTTGTCCAGACTGAACCGGCCTGACCGGTCCTGGTCCGGCGGGTCCGGAAAGCCAGCAAGCACTTGTGCTCGCTGGTCCGGACCGGACCGGCCTGAGCGGTCCCGGTCCGATCGGTCCGGAAAACCAGCAAGCACTTGTGCTCGTTGGTCCGGATCGGATTTTTTGGACCGGCCTGATCGCGATCGATCAGGTAGGTCTGGAAAATCAATAAATTGTTGTTATCAAAAAAATAAGTTGTTGTGATCAGAAAAACTTAGTTGAACACCCCGGTCCGGATAAAATTTTTCCGGACCGGCTTGGCCGGTCATGCCGGTTCGGAAAACTAATTTTAAATGATTAACTATTTTAGAAAATAAATGACATTTTAACCTTTTTTTTTTAATTTCATTTATTTCTTAATAAACTTGTTATCTGGTCGTAATTTTTTATTCATGAAAAATGATCGTTTGTTTTATTTTATTACTGATTGAGTAATAATTAATCAGTAATTGACTTTCAAATGAGTGATTTCATTCACACACCATATGAAAATTGATCAATAACCAAAAAAAAAATAAACAAAATACAAAGTTGAACATCCCGATCCGGAGAAAATTTCTCCGGACCATCCGAAAAACCAATAAGCTGTTGTGATCAAAAAATAAAGTTGAACACCCCGGTCAGGATAAAATGTTTCCGGACCAGCATGGCCGGTCATGCCGGTTCGGAAAACAAATTTTAAATAATTAACTATTTTAGAAAACAAATGACATTTTAACTTTTTTTTTTTTAATTTGGTTCATTTCTTAAAAAACTTGTTATATGGTCGTAATTTTTATTTATGAAAAATGGTCCGGACCGGTCAGGCTGGTCCGGACCGGGCCGGCCTGACCTGTCCTGGTCCGGAAAACCAGCGAGCACTTGTGCTCGCTTGTACGGACTGAACCGGCCTGACCGGTCCCGTTCCGGCCAGTCCGGAAAGCCAGCGAGCACTTGTGCTCGCTGGTCCGGACCGGACCGGCCTAAACGGGACCGAACCGGACCGGCCTGACCGGTCCCGATCCGATCGGTCCGGAAAACCAGCGAGCACTTGAGCTCGTTGGTCCGGATTGGATTTTTTGAACCGGCCTGATCGCGATCGATCAGGTCGGTCCGGAAACCAAATTAATTGTTGTGATCAAAAAAATAAGTTGTTGTGATCAGAAAAACTTAGTTGAACACCCCGGTCCGGATAAAATTTTTCCGGACCGGCATGGCCGGTCATGCCGGTTCGGAAAACTAATTTTAAATGATTAACTATTTTAAAAATAAATGACATTTTAAATTTTTTTTTTTGAATTGCGTTCATTTCTTAATAAATTTTAACTTTTGTTTTTTTTTGAATTTCGTTTATTTCTTAATAAACTTGTTATCTGGTCGTAATTTTTTATTTATGAAAAATGGTCGTTTGTTTTGTTTTATTACTGATTCACTAATAATCAATCAGTAATTGACTTTCAAATCAGTGATTTCATTCACACATCATATGAAATTTGATCAATAGCTAAAAAAAAAACAAACAAAATACAAAGTTGAACATCCCGGTCTGGAGAAAATTTATCCTGACCGTCCGGAAAACAAATAAGGTGTTGTGATCAAAAAATAAAATTGAACACCCCGGTCCGGATAAAATTTATCCGGACCAGCATGGTCGGTCATGCCGGTTCGGAAAACTAATTTTAAATGATTTAACTATTTTAGAAAACAAATGACATTTTAACTTTTTTTTTTTATAATTTAGTTCATTTCTTAAAAAACTTGTTATATGGTCGTAATTTTTTATTTATGAAAAATGGTCCAGACCGGTCAGGATGGTTCGGACAGGATGGCCTGACCGGGACCGGACCGAACTGGACTGACGGGGACCGGACCGGACCGGCCTGATCGGTCCCGGTCCGGCCGGTCCGGAAAGCCAGCGAGCACTTGTGCTCGCTGGTCCGGACCGGAAAACCAGCGAGCACTTGTGCTCGTTGGTCCGGATCGGATTTTTTGGACCGGCCTGATCGCGATCGATCAGGTCGGTCTGGAAAACCAATAAATTGTTGTGATCAAAAAAATAAGTTGTTGTGATCAGAAAAACTTAGTTCAACACCCCGGTCCGGATAAAATTTTTCCGGACCGGCATGGCCTGTCATCCCGGTTCGGAAAACTAATTTTAAATGATTAACTATTTTAGAAAATAAATGAAATTTTAACTTTTTTTTTTTTTTTGAATTTCATTCATTTCTTAATAAACTTGTTATCTGGTCGTAATTTTTTATTCATGAAAAATGATCGTTTGTTTTATTTTATTACTGATTGAGTAATAATTAATCAGTAATTGACTTTCAAATGAGTGATTTCATTCACACACCAAATGAAAATTGATCAATAACCAAAAAAAAAAAACAAACAAAATACAAAGTTGAACATCCCGATCCGGCGAAAATTTCTCCGGACCATCCGAAAAACCAATAAGGTGTCGTGATCAAAAAATAAAGTTGAACACCCCGGTCAGGATAAAATGTTTCCAGACCAGCATGACCGGTCATGCCGGTTCGGAAAACTAATTTTAAATGATTAACTATTTTAGAAAACAAATGACATTTTAACTTTTTTTTTTTTTTTTTGGTTCATTTCTTAAAAAACTTGTTATATGGTCGTAATTTTTTATTTATGAACAATGGTCCGGACCGGTCAGGCTGGTCCGGACCGGACCGGCCTGACCTGTCCTGGTCTAGAAAACCAGCGAGCACTTGTGCTCGCTGGACCGGACCGGACAGGCCTGACCGGTCCCGGTCCGGCCGGTCCGGAAAACCAGCGAGCCCTTGTACTCCCTGGTCCGGATCGGATCAGCCTGACCGGGACCGGACAGGACCGTCCTGACCGGTCCCGGTCCGGTCGGTCCGGAAAACCAGCGAGCACTTGTGGTCGCTTGTACGGACTGAACCGGCCTGACCGATCCGGTCCGGCCGGTCCGGAAAGCCAGCGGGCACTTGTGCTCGCTGGTCCGGACCGGACCGTCCTGAACGGGACCGAACCGGACCGGCCTGACCGGTCCCGATCCGATCGGTCCGGAATCGTTGGTCCGGTTCGGATTTTTTGGACCGGCCTGGTCGCGATCGATCAGGTCGGTCCGGAAAACAAATAAATTGTTGTGATCAAAAAAATAAGTTATTGTGATCAGAAAAACTTAGTTGAACACCCCGGTCCGGATAAAATTTTTCCGGACCGGCACGGCCGGTCATGCCGGTTCGGAAAACTAATTTTAAATGATTAAGTATTTAGAAAATAAATGACATTTTAACTTTTTTTTTTTTGAATTTCATTCATTTCTTAATAAACTTGTTATCTGGTCGTAATTTTTTATTCATGAAAAATGGTCGTTTGTTTTGTTTTATTACTGATTGAGTAATAATTAATCAGTAAGTGACTTTCAAATGAGTGATTTCATTCACACACCTATGAAAATTGATCAATAACAAAAAAAAAAACAAACAAAATACAAAGTGAACATCCCGATCCGGAGAAAATTTCTCCGGACCATCCAAAAAACCAATAAGGTGTAGTGATCAAAAAATAAAGTTGAACACCCCGGTCAGGATAAAATGTTTCCGGACCAGCATGGCCGGTCATGCCGGTTCGGAAAACTAATTTTAAATGATTTAACTATTTTAGAAAACAAATGACATTTTAACTTTTTTTTTTTGAATTTGGTTCATTTCTTAAAAAACTTGTTATATGGTCGTAATTTTTTATTTATGAAAAATGGTCCGGACCGGTCAGGATGGTTCGGACAGGACGGCCTGACCGGGACCGGACCGGACTGGACTGACAGGGACCAGACCGGACCGGCCTGACCGGTCCCGGTCCGACCGGTCCAGAAAACCAGCGAGCACTTGTGCTCGTTGGTCCGGATCGGATTTTTTGGACCGGCCTGATCGCAATCGATCAGGTCGGTATGGAAAACAAATAAATTGTTGTGATAAAAAAATAAGTTGCTGTGCTCAGAAAAACTTACTTGAACACCCCGGTCCGGATAAAATTTTTCCGGACCGGCATGGCCGGTCATGCCGGTTCGGAAAACTAATTTTAAATGATTAACTATTTTAGAAAATAAATGACATTTTAAATTTTTTTTTTTGAATTTCGTTCATTTCTTAATAAATTTGTTATCTGGTCGTAATTTTTTATTTATGAAAAATGGTCGTTTGTTTTGTTTTATTACTGATTGACTAATAATCAATCCGTAATTGCCTTTCAAATGAGTTATTTCATTCACACATCATATGAAATTTGATCAATAGCTAAAAAAAAAACAAACAAAATACAAAGTTGAACATCCCGGTCTGGAGAAAATTTATCCTGACCGTCCGGAAAACAAATAAGGTGTTGTGATCAAAAAATAAAATTGAACACCCCGGTCCGGATAAAATATATCGGACCAGCATGGTCGGTCATGCCGGTTCGGAAAACTAATTTTAAATGATTTAACTATTTTAGAAAACAAATGACATTTTAACTTTTTTTTTTTCTTAATTTGGTTCATTTCTTAAAAAACTTGTTACATGGTCGTAATTTTTTATTTATGAAAAATGGTCCGGACCGGTCAGGATGGCCTGACCGGGACCGGACCGAACTGGACTGACGGGGACCGGACCGGACCTGCCTGACCGGTCCCGGTCCGGCCGGTCCGGATAACCAGCGAGCACTTGTGGTCGCTGGTCCGGACCGGACCGGCCTGACCGGGACCGAACCGGACCGGCCTGACCGGTCCCGATCCGATCGGTCCGGAAAACCAGCGAGCACTTGTGCTCGTTGGTCCGGATCGGATTTTTTGGACCGGCCTGATCGCAATCGATCAGGTCGGTCTGGAAAACAAATAAATTGTTGTGATCAAAAAAATAAGTTGTTGTGATGAGAAAAACTTAGTTGAACACCCCGGTCCGGATAAAATTTTTCCGGACCGGCATGGCCGGTCATGCCGGTTCGGAAAACTAATTTTAAATGATTAACTATTTTAGAAAATAAATGACATTTTAAATTTTTTTTTTTGAATTTCGTTCATTTCTTAATAAATTTGTTATCTGGTCGTAATTTTTTATTTATGAAAAATGGTCGTTTGTTTTGTTTTATTCCTGATTGACTAATAATCAATCAGTAATTGCCTTTCAAATGAGTTATTTCATTCACACATCATATGAAATTTGATCAATAGCTAAAAAAAAAACAAACAAAATACAAAGTTGAACATCCCGGTCTGGAGAAAATTTATCCTGACCGTCCGGAAAACAAATAAGGTGTTGTGATCAAAAAATAAAATTGAACACCCCGGTCCGGATAAAATTTATCCGGACCAGCATGGTCGGTCATGCCGGCTCGGAAAACTAATTTTAAATGATTTAACTATTTTAGAAAACAAATGACATTTTAACTTTTTTTTTTTTTTAATTTGGTTCATTTCTTAAAAAACTTGTTACATGGTCGTAATTTTTTATTTATGAAAAATGGTCCGGACCGGTTAGGATGGTTCGGACAGGACGGCCTGACCGGGACCGGACCGGACTGGATTGACGGGGACCGGACCGGACCGGCCTGACCGGTCCCGATCCGGCCGGTCTGGAAAACCAGCGAGCACTTGTGCTCGTTGGTCCGGATCGGATTTTTTGGACCGGCCTGATCGCGATCGATCAGGTTGGTCTGGAAAACCAATAAATTGTTATGATAAAAAAAATAAGTTGTTGTGATCAGAAAAACTTAGTTGAACACCCCGGTCCGAATAAAATTTTTCCGGACCGGCATGGCCGGTCATGCCGGTTCGGAAAAATAATTTTAAATGATTAACTATTTTAGAAAATAAATGACATTTTAAATTTTTTTTTTTGAATTTCGTTCATTTCTTAATAAATTTGTTATCTGGTCGTAATTTTTTATTTATGAAAAATGGTCGTTTGTTATGTTTTGTTACTGATTGACAAATAATCAATCAGTAATTGACTTTCAAAAGAGTGATTTCATTCACACATCATATGAAAATTGATCAATAAGTAAAAAAAAAAAAAAAACAAAATACAAAGTTGAACATCCCGGTCTGGAGAAAATTTATCCTGACCGTCCGAAAAACAAATAAGGTGTTGTGATCAAAAAATAAAATTGAACACCCCGGTCCGGATAAAATTTATCCGGACCAGCATGGTCGGTCATGCGGGTTCGGAAAACAAATTTTAAATGATTTAACTATTTTAGAAAACAAATGGCATTTTAACTATTTTTTTTGAATTTGGTTCATTTCTTAAAAAACTTGTTATATGGTCGTAATTTTTTATTTATGAAAAATGGTCCGGACCGGTTAGGATGGTTCGGACAGGACGACCTGACCGGGACCGAACCGGACCGGACTTACGGGGACCGGACCGGACCGGCCTGACCGGTCCCGGTCCGGCCGGTCCGGAAGACCAGCGAGCACTTGTTCTCCCTGGTCCGGACTGGACCGGCCTGACCGGTCCTGGTCCGGCCGGTCCGGAAAACCAGCGAGAACTTGTGGTCGCTGGTCCGGACCGGACCGGCCTGACCGGTCCAAATCCGGAAAACCAGCGAGCACTTGTGCTCGCTTGTCCAGACTGAACCGGCCTGACCGGTCCTGGTCCGGCGGGTCCGGAAAGCCAGCAAGCACTTGTGCTCGCTGGTCCGGACCGGACCGGCCTGAGCGGTCCCGGTCCGATCGGTCCGGAAAACCAGCAAGCACTTGTGCTCGTTGGTCCGGATCGGATTTTTTGGACCGGCCTGATCGCGATCGATCAGGTAGGTCTGGAAAATCAATAAATTGTTGTTATCAAAAAAATAAGTTGTTGTGATCAGAAAAACTTAGTTGAACACCCCGGTCCGGATAAAATTTTTCCGGACCGGCTTGGCCGGTCATGCCGGTTCGGAAAACTAATTTTAAATGATTAACTATTTTAGAAAATAAATGACATTTTAACCTTTTTTTTTAATTTCATTTATTTCTTAATAAACTTGTTATCTGGTCGTAATTTTTTATTAATGAAAAATGATCGTTTGTTTTATTTTATTACTGATTGAGTAATAATTAATCAGTAATTGACTTTCAAATGAGTGATTTCATTCACACACCATATGAAAATTGATCAATAACCAAAAAAAAAAAATAAACAAAATACAAAGTTGAACATCCCGATCCGGAGAAAATTTCTCCGGACCATCCGAAAAACCAATAAGCTGTGGTGATCAAAAAAAAAAGTTGAACACCCCGGTCAGGATAAAATGTTTCCGGACCAGCATGGCCGGTCATGCCGGTTCGGAAAACAAATTTTAAATAATTAACTATTTTAGAAAACAAATGACATTTTAACTTTTTTTTTTTTTAATTTGGTTCATTTCTTAAAAAACTTGTTATATGGTCGTAATTTTTTATTTATGAAAAATGGTCCGGACCGGTCAGGCTGGTCCGGACCGGGCCGGCCTGACCTGTCCTGGTCCGGAAAACCAGCGAGCACTTGTGCTCACTGGACCGGACCGGACCGGCCTGACCGGTCCCGGTCCGGCCGGTCCGGAAAACCAGCGAGCCCTTGTGCTCCCTGGTCCGGACCGGACCGGACCGGCCTGACCGGTCCTGGTCCGGTCGGTCCGAAAAACCATCGAGCACTTGTGCTCGCTTGTACGGACTGAACCGGCCTGACCGGTCCCGTTCCGGCAAGTCCGGAAAGCCAGCGAGCACTTGTGCTCGCTGGTCCGGACCGGACCGGCCTGAACGGGACCGAACCGGACCGGCCTGACCGGTCCCGATCCGATCGGTCCGGAAAACCAGCGAGCACTTGGGCTCGTTGGTCCGGATTGGATTTTTTGAACCGGCCTGATCGCGATCGATCAGGTCGGTCCGGAAACCAAATTAATTGTTGTGATCAAAAAAATAAGTTGTTGTGATCAGAAAAACTTAGTTGAACACCCCGGTCCGGATAAAATTTTTCCGGACCGGCTTGGCCGGTCATGCCGGTTCGGAAAACTAATTTTAAATGATTAACTATTTTAGAAAATAAATGACATTTTAACCTTTTTTTTAATTTCATTTATTTCTTAATAAACTTGTTATCTGGTCGTAATTTTTATTAATGAAAAATGATCGTTTGTTTATTTTATTACTGATTGAGTAATAATTAATCAGTAATTGACTTTCAAATGAGTGATTTCATTCACACACCATATGAAAATTGATCAATAACCAAAAAAAAAAATAAACAAAATACAAAGTTGAACATCCCGATCCGGAGAAAATTTCTCCGGACCATCCGAAAAACCAATAAGCTGTGGTGATCAAAAAAAAAAGTTGAACACCCCGGTCAGGATAAAATGTTTCCGGACCAGCATGGCCGGTCATGCCGGTTCGGAAAACAAATTTTAAATAATTAACTATTTAGAAAACAAATGACATTTAACTTTTTTTTTTTTTAATTTGGTTCATTTCTTAAAAAACTTGTTATATGGTCGTAATTTTTATTTATGAAAAATGGTCCGGACCGGTCAGGCTGGTCCGGACCGG
The DNA here is from genome assembly GCA_025413025.1 of Ficus hispida. NCBI lineage: Eukaryota > Viridiplantae > Streptophyta > Magnoliopsida > Rosales > Moraceae > Ficus > Ficus hispida. The sequence continues at coordinate 20,580 of JAINRH010000358.1, forward strand.
GCCGGCCTGACCTGTCCTGGTCCGGAAAACCAGCGAGCACTTGTGCTCACTGGACCGGACCGGACCGGCCTGACCGGTCCCGGTCCGGCCGGTCCGGAAAACCAGCGAGCCCTTGTGCTCCCTGGTCCGGACCGGACCGGACCGGCCTGACCGGTCCTGGTCCGGTCGGTCCGAAAAACCATCGAGCACTTGTGCTCGCTTGTACGGACTGAACCGGCCTGACCGGTCCCGTTCCGGCAAGTCCGGAAAGCCAGCGAGCACTTGTGCTCGCTGGTCCGGACCGGACCGGCCTGAACGGGACCGAACCGGACCGGCCTGACGGTCCCGATCCGATCGGTCCGGAAAACCAGCGAGCACTTGGGCTCGTTGTCCGGATTGGATTTTTTGAACCGGCCTGATCGCGATCGATCAGGTCGGTCCGGAAACCAAATTAATTGTTGTGATCAAAAAAATAAGTTGTTGTGATCAGAAAAACTTAGTTGAACACCCCGGTCCGGATAAAATTTTTCGGACCGGCATGGCCGGTCATGCCGGTTCGGAAAACTAATTTTAAATGATTAACTATTTTAAAAATAAATGACATTTAAAATTTTTTTTTTGAATTGCGTTCATTTCTTAATAAATTTTAACTTTTTTTTTTTTTTAATTTGGTTCATTCTTAAAAAACTTGTTATATGGTCGTAATTTTTTATTTATGAAAAATGGTCCGGACCGGTCAGGCTGGTCCGGACCGGACCGGCCTGACCTGTCCTGGTCTAGAAAACCAGCGAGCACTTGTGCTCGCTGGACCGGACCGGACAGGCCTGACCGGTCCCGGTCCGGCCGGTCCGGAAAAACCAGCGAGCCCTTGTACTCCCTGGTCCGGACCGGATCAGCCTGACCGGGACCGGACAGGACCGTCCTGACCGGTCCCGGTCCGGTCGGTCCGGAAAACCAGCGAGCACTTGTGGTCGCTTGTACGACTGAACCGGCCTGACCGGTCCCGGTCCGGCCGGTCCGGAAAGCCAGCGGGCACTTGTGCTCGCTGGTCCGGACCGGACCGTCCTGAACGGGACCGAACCGGACCGGCCTGACCGGTCCCGATCCGATCGGTCCGGAATCGTTGGTCCGGTTCGGATTTTTGGACCGGCCTGATCGCGATCGATCAGGTCGGTCCGGAAAACAAATAAATTGTTGTGATCAAAAAATAAGTTATTGTGATCAGAAAAACTTAGTTGAACACCCCGGTCCGGATAAAATTTTTCCGGACCGGCATGGCCGGTCATGCCGGTTCGGAAAACTAATTTTAAATGATTAAGTATTTTAGAAAATAAATGACATTTTAACTTTTTTTTTTTGAATTTCATTCATTTCTTAATAAACTTGTTATCTGGTCGTAATTTTTTATTCATGAAAAATGGTCGTTGTTTTGTTTTATTACTGATTGAGTAATAATTAATTAGTAATTGACTTTCAAATGAGTGATTTCATTCACACACCAAATGAAAATTGATCAATAACCAAAAAAAAAAACAAACAAAATACAAAGTTGAACATCCCGATCCGGCGAAAATTTCTCCGGACCATCCGAAAAACCAATAAGGTGTCGTGATCAAAAAATAAAGTTGAACACCCCGTCAGGATAAAATGTTTCCGGACCTGCATGGCCGTCATGCCGGTTCGGAAAACTAATTTTAAATGATTTAACTATTTTAGAAAACAAATGACATTTTAACTTTTTTTTTTGAATTTGGTTCATTTCTTAAAAAACTTGTTATATGGTCGTAATTTTTTATTTATGAAAAATGGTCCGGACCGGTCAGGATGGTTCGGACAGGACGGCCTGACCGGGACCGGACCGGACTGGACTGACAGGGACCGGACCGGACCGGCCTGACCGGTCCCGGTCCGACCGGTCCAGAAAACCAGCGAGCACTTGTGCTCGTTGGTCCGGATCGGATTTTTGGACCGGCCAGATCGCAATCGATCAGGTCGGTATGGAAAACAAATAAATTGTTGTGATCAAAAAAATAAGTTGCTGTGCTCAGAAAAACTTAGTTGAACACCCCGTCCGGATAAAATTTTTCCGGACCGGCATGGCCGGTCATCCCGGTTCGGAAAACTAATTTTAAATGATTAACTATTTTAGAAAATAAATGAAATTTTAACTTTTTTTTTTTGAATTTCATTCATTTCTTAATAAACTTGTTATCTGGTCATAATTTTTTATTCATGAAAAATGATCGTTTGTTTTATTTTATTACTGATTGAGTAATAATTAATCAGTAATTGACTTTCAAATGAGTGATTTCATTCACACACCAAATGAAAATTGATCAATAACCAAAAAAAAAAAACAAACAAAATACAAAGTTGAACATCCCGATCCGGCGAAAATTTCTCCGGACCATCCGAAAAACCAATAAGGTGTCGTGATCAAAAATAAAGTTGAACACCCGGTCAGGATAAAATGTTTCCAGACCAGCATGACCGGTCATGCCGGTTCGGAAAACTAATTTTAAATGATTAACTATTTAGAAAACAAATGACATTTTAACTTTTTTTTTTTTTTTTTTGGTTCATTTCTTAAAAAACTTGTTATATGGTCGTAATTTTTTATTTATGAACAATGGTCCGGACCGGTCAGGCTGGTCCGGACCGGACCGGCCTGACCTGTCCTGGTCTAGAAAACCAGCGAGCACTTGTGCTCGCTGGACCGGACCGGACAGGCCTGACCGGTCCCGGTCCGGCCGGTCCGGAAAACCAGCGAGCCCTTGTACTCCCTGGTCCGGACCGGATCAGCCTGACCGGGACCGGACAGGACCGTCCTGACCGGTCCCGGTCCGGTCGGTCCGGAAAACCAGCGAGCACTTGTGGTCGCTTGTACGGACTGAACCGGCCTGACCGGTCCCGGTCCGGCCGGTCCGGAAAGCCAGCGGGCACTTGTGCTCGCTGGTCCGGACCGGACCGTCCTGAACGGACCGAACCGGACCGGCCTGACCGGTCCCGATCCGATCGGTCCGGAATCGTTGGTCCGGTTCGGATTTTTTGGACCGGCCTGATCGCGATCATCAGGTCCGGTCCGGAAAACAAATAAATTGTTGTGATCAAAAAATAAGTTATTGTGATCAGAAAAACTTAGTTGAACACCCCGGTCCGGGATAAAATTTTTCCGACCGCATGGCCGGTCATGCCGGTTCGGAAAACTAATTTAAATGATTAAGTATTTTAGAAAATAAATGACATTTTAACTTTTTTTTTTTTTGAATTTCATTCATTTCTTAATAAACTTGTTATCTGGTCGTAATTTTTTATTCATGAAAAATGTCGTTTGTTTTGTTTTATTACTGATTGAGTAATAATTAATTAGTAATTGACTTTCAAATGAGTGATTTCATTCACACACCAATGAAAATTGATCAATAACCAAAAAAAAAACAAACAAATACAAAGTTGAACATCCCATCCGGCGAAAATTTCTCCGGACCATCCGAAAAACCAATAAGGTGTCGTGATCAAAAAATAAAGTTGAACACCCCGGTCAGGATAAAATGTTTCCGACCTGCATGCCGGTCATGCCGGTTCGGAAAACTAATTTTAAATGATTTAACTATTTTAGAAAACAAATGACATTTTAACTTTTTTTTTTGAATTTGGTTCATTTCTTAAAAAACTTGTTATATGTCGTAATTTTTTATTTATGAATAATGGTCCGGACCGGTCAGGATGGTTCGGACAGGACGCCTGACCGGACCGGACCGACTGGACTGACAGGGACCGGACCGGACCGGCCTGACCGGTCCCGGTCCACCGGTCCAGAAACCAGCGACACTTGTGCTCGTTGGTCCGGATCGTTTTTTTGACCGCCAGATCGCAATCGATCAGTCGGTATGGAAAACAAATAAATTGTGTGATCAAAAAATAAGTTGCTGTGCTCAGAAAAACTTAGTTGAACACCCCGGTCCGGATAAAATTTTTCCGGACCGGCATGGCCGTCATCCCGGTTCGGAAACTAATTTTAAATGATTAACTATTTTAGAAAATAAATAAATTTTAACTTTTTTTTTTTTGAATTTCATTCATTCTTAATAAACTTGTTATCTGGTCATAATTTTATTCATGAAAAATGATCGTTTGTTTTATTTTTATTACTGATTGAGTAATAATTAATCAGTAATTGACTTTCAAATGAGTGATTTCATTCACACACCAAATGAAAATTGATCAATAACCAAAAAAAAAAAAACAAACAAAATACAAAGTTGAACATCCGATCCGGCGAAAATTTCTCCGGACCATCCGAAAAACCAATAAGGTGTCGTGATCAAAAAATAAAGTTGAACACCCCGGTCAGGATAAAATGTTTCCAGACCAGCATGACCGGTCATGCCGGTTCGGAAAACTAATTTTAAATGATTAACTATTTTAGAAAACAAATGACATTTTAACTTTTTTTTTTTTTTTTTGGTTCATTTCTTAAAAAACTTGTTATATGGTCGTAATTTTTTTATTATGAACAATGGTCCGGACCGGTCAGGCTGGTCCGGACCGGACGGCCTGACCTGTCCTGGTCTAGAAAACCAGGCGAGCACTTGTGCTCGCTGGACCGGACCGGACAGGCCTGAC
>JAINRH010000359.1:0-32844 GCA_025413025.1 Ficus hispida
CATACATCAAACACCTAATGGTCACACATAGCATCTACTTAATTTCTAAAGCACACATTACCAATCATGCACCAAATTGAAGCATAAACATGCTAGACATAAATCAAGCACATTCTAGGCAACTTAAGCAATAAAAGGACATAATTAAATGAGCTTAAGCTCTTACAAACTTGCTGGAAAATACACTTAAATGGCTGAAAACAGAATTTAGAGGCTTTAGGAGGTTGAGAAATTACCTCCAAACTGAAGAGGACTTGCTAGTTTGTGTTCCGAAAAATGGTTTCCTAGCTGTCCCTCACCAAAATTTCCGACCACCACTCAAGGGTTTTGCTGTCTTTTGGGTTCGGCTTGGGCAGAGAAAGGGAGGAGAGAAATGGCAAGAGTTTGGGTGGGTTTTTGAATAAAAATGCCTAAAAAATTTTCCACCAAAGACACCTATTTATAGGTGTAAAATAATTTTGTTTCTAGAATTATTTTTAATCCTTAAATTGCTCACCAAACCCTTAAAAAATTTTATTTGCCCACAAGCCCTCCATAGGTGGCCGGCCATTAGTGTAAGGAAAGTTCAAGAATGTTCTTGGATTTCTTTCCAACTTTTTCAAAAATCAAAATAATACATAATTATCCTTTGATTAGGTGGCATTCACCTAAGGCTCCATTTGGCTTTAAAACTTAAAAACAGTCTCTTTTCATACTAATACATATATAACAAATACTGTTTTTCAATAAAAATAATACTGTCTACTAAACTGCAGTCCAAAATTTATCTGCATAAAAATGGACTGTATTTAGGTTTTTCTTATAACTTAAAGCTCATTAGTCCTTATTGTCCTAAATATTGTGCTTGATTTTTCTAACATACTTCCGTACCTTAAACTTACTTATCTGTCTGAAATGACGGTTTTTCGTAGTATAATTTCTATACTGCATGTTATACAACAGTACCATCAAGCTTTGACTTTTTGGTCAAACTTTGACTATTTTGGTCAAACGTTGACCAACATAAAATCATAAATTTCTATCGTAGCTCAGATCATTCTGGTCAATACTTTGACCGGAATTCATTCAAACATAATTCCTAATTCTGATTAGGCAAAACATATATTAACACATAATACAAACTTTGATTCCTTGAGAAACAAGAAAATCATAATTTGTAAGAAAGTCAGTCATCACAGTAAGAGCTTCATGCAGCACAGATGAAGCTCGAAGGACCTGAAATCTCCCAAGGAAGATTTGAAGCTCTAGAACCTCAAGGATGCATTTATGCCTATACTAAGGAGGATGTTCAAGCTGGACCATCCACAGTGGTGACAGGTCAGCTTTCTTTTGCCCAACAAGATGCTTATGTGTTAATTGATTCTGGAGCTACGCATTCATTCACATCACCTAAGTTTGCTAAGAAACTAGGTAGAGGAAGTGATAGGATCGAAATAACTTTCAGAACTGCATTACCCTCCAGGGAAATTCTGTTGTCTGATTATTGGATACGTCATGTTCCAATAATTATATGTGGTAGAGAAATGTATGTCAACTTGATTGTCATTAACCTATATGACTACGATGTCATTTTGGGTATGGATTTCTTGGGGAAATACAACGCAATTATAGACTGTCAACATCGTATTGTCACGTTCAAGCCAATTGGAGGCGAGGAGTTCATTTTTAGAGGATCGACTCTGAAACAGCTGAAAATGCTCATTTATGTGCTAAAGGCTAAGAAGTTGTTGGCAGAAGGATGTATGGGATTTTTAGCCAACATGGTGGATAAGACGCAAGAAACCAAGAGCAAGCAGGAAGAAGTACCGATAGTCAAGGATTTTATCGAAGTTTTTCCTGAAGACTTGCCAGGATTACCACCGGAGTGAGAGATCTCTTTTGAGATTGAATTGCTTCCTAGATCGGCACCAGTATCCAAGGCACCTTATAGGATGGCCCCTGCCGAACATAAGGAATTGCAACTTCAGTTGTAAGAACTCCTGAATCGAGGATTCATCCGTCAGAGCTATTCACCATGGGGAGCCCCAGTTTTGTTTGTTAAAAAGAAGGATGGCACTCTTAGGATGTGCATTGACTATCGGGAATTGAATAAGATTACCATCACGAATAAGTATCCATTACCCAGGATCGACGATTTGTTCGATCAATTAAAAGGAGCTTCAATTTTTTCGAAAATTGACTTGCGATCAGGATATCATTAGCTTCGAATAAGGGAAAGAGATATTCCCAAGACGGCCTTTCGTATGCGATATGGACATTACGAGTTCCTCGTTATGCCATTTGGATTGACAAATGCTCCAGCTGCCTTTATGGACCTGATGAATTGAGTATTCAAGGACTACTTGGACAAGTTTGTTATTGTCTTTATAGATGATATCTTGATTTATTCAAGATCTAAGGAGGAGCATGAGGAGCATCTAAGGATTGCCTTGCGGATTCTAAAGCAAAACCAGCTTTACGCTAAATTGACCAAGTATGAATTTTGGTTGGGGAAGGTCCATTTCTTAGGACATGTGGTTTCCAAAGAAGGCATATCTATAGATCCGGCCAAGATTGAAGCCGTAAGTAAATGGCCAGCTCCGAAAAACGTCACCTAAGTACTGTAACGACCCGCCTAGCACAGGCCGTTACCATACATACATACATACATACGTACTTACTTAATAAGCGTAAACAGCGGAATTTTTTTTTTTTATATACGGTGCGGATAAGCGAAAAGCGTAATAATATAAACGATGTTTAAATACGAATTAATATACATAAAGAGAACGAAACGCGTAGCGGCTAATAATCCCATATTTCACAGCCCGCCCTGCCACGCTCACCATCTTGTATCATCAGTTGTCCGTAGGTTGCTTACCTACAGCATAGACGTAAGACACGTGAGCTTTCGCTCAGCAAGTACAACATACATAACCGCAACAATTAAACACAAATATAAATCATCATAACCTTACATAACATAGCACATCATACATATCATACTTAACTCCTCATAGCATACATATCATACTTAACTCGTACATATCATACTGAACTCATCATAACATAAATATCATTTCATGACATCGCATAATATATGCATGAACCGATTATGCTCTTATTATGCCATCTTATTCATTCTTAACTTATCTTACTTATGGGCCCCTTATCATGAGTGTACGTACCGGGCGCGCAACTATGATTTGGTTGGGACGGCCAGTCCATTTCCAACTCAAACCACAGTCCAACCTGACCTAACGTGGGTCGGTACGACACAGGCAAGCTTGCTTGCCGTCATACTTGCTTTTCATTATCTCATACTTGATCTTATTAGTGAACATGCTTCGTGATGTCACTATACATAAATCATGCTCATATCTTAACATCATACCTTAATCTCATAGTCATGAACTTAACATAATCATATCATAAACATAACCGCATCACATCATATACATCAAACATACTTGGGCAAGTATACAACAAAAGTCTAGGCTGTAGGCGGAGTTGTACTTACCTTGTTCACTATGTCCAGAGATGTGTTGATCCAGGTCAGGATACCTCAGCAGGCTATCTCCTGCTATATCAAAGGACATAGGGTAAGAATTCTGTTCTTACAGAATGTTGGTAATCAAACCAACATTCATACCTAGTTGTAGTTATATGCCCCCTTCCTTAAAACAATGCCGGATACTTTCTCAGCATCACGGATAACCCTAGGGTTTAGGGTTTATCACACTTAGAGCGTACTTTGATTGGTCACATAAAGTAACCTTGGCTAAACAGCCTTCCATAACTGTATTAGGTTATTAAACCTGACCTTGGGCCTAAGCTTTCTTAGAATTTCATCCCATTAGGTTACTCTTGAGTAACCCTGGTTTTTAGGCCCAACTAGTCATACTTAACATTCTATTGGGTTATGTTGGATAACCCTTGGGCTTTGGGCCCAAACCAATAACTCGGTATCTTCCCGGTTATTGCTCATTCAATTTGGTTAAAAACCCTTTTTTCTTTACTTTAGAAAACTTAGGGTTTCAAGATTATTTTATTAGAAACTTGAAATCTTATGAATGGGTCTTTGTAAAAATCATTAAAAATAGAAACTGCCTTTGGAACAGTTTCTTACTGTGAATTAGTCAGTGTATGCGCAGGAATGTCCTTTTCCTGCACTGTTTTAGAAAGCCCTGTGCAGGAATTCCCTGTTCACTGCACAGTTTTGAAATCCAATTTTCTTTTTAAAAATCAAAGCCGAATTTGAAAAAGTTTTCTTCATAAAAGTTTTAAAGCTTGAAAAACCCTAAAACTTTTGTGTTTAACTCGAGACCCAAATCTGTAACGCCCCGAACCGTCACGCGTAGGGGCGTCCTACTGCGCAGACGTGGGCCGTTACATTACTTGCTTAACTTACTTCTTAATTTAAAAAGCTTAAACTTGCTGAAAATTTCGGAGTAAAATTTTTTTCTTTTCTTACTTACATAAAACTTAACTTATCCTCATACATATTCATAAGTACTCACTTGAGTACCGAGCTTTCATACTCATATTGAAAGCTAACATATTCATATCGTGGACCAAACCCAACCTAGTATGGGTCGGTACGACACGAGACAACTTGCTTGCCATCATCCTTAAAAAGCATTCCTTAACTCGTTCTTGAAAACAATTTCCTAAAAATAGTTTTCTTCTTGAAAACGGTTTCTTATCCATACTATCACATAACATAAAACACATCTTTTAAATATATTTTTCAAAACATATTTTACATAGCATAAATTCAAAACCCGTGGCGGTGTCCATCCCACATTTCACAGTTTGTAGCGCCAGCCTTCACAGCATTGCATCACGTATCACTGGTAGGTTGCTAACCTGCAGCATGAACGTAAGTAATGAGCTTATGCCCAGTAAGTACAACGTGCAATCCGCAAAACATTTTAACAAAAGAATGCATTGACCGATTATGCTTTCTTGTGAATCAATTAAACTTTCATTTATTATCTTGATTCTATTTCCTTGAATATCATGTGTGCACGTACCGTGGTCTATAGCTATGGAGTGGCGGAAGGTAGGCAATCCAAACCAACTCAAACCATGAAACAAACTGTTTAACATGGAGTGATTGGGGCAGCCAATCCAACTCAGCCCAAACCATAGACTAAACCATTTAAACCCACCATTATGGCAAGTCGGTACGACACAATGACCTTAACTTGTCTTAATATGTGTTCTTACCATGTAGTTAATTATTAGTGAGCATGCTACATGATGTCACTTTATTAAAACATAACATAACACAAACCATAACATAAACGCCGTAACATAAACTTCATAACATAACTTTATATCATAACATAATTATCGTAACTTAACCATCGTATCATCATAACATATCATCGTAACATAACATCATACGTAGCATCGTAACATACATCATGCATATCAATTCATGATTTCTTGAAAAACATGTTATAAAACATTTTGCCCATGCTGTAGGCGGAGTTATACTTACTTGTCGTCCTATGCTCTTGGTTAATCGTCCGAATCATGGCACGATAACAGTTCCTACTCCTGTTTCCAAACAGGACGTAAGATAAGAGCCATAGACATTCTATCTTACCATAAATCATAATCATTAAATGTTGGTGTCCTAACCAACATTTGTGAGTAGCCTTAGTCATATTATATGTTCCCTCCTATAACAACTTACGATAACTTGTTTGGTTACTTACCGTAACCTTAGGCTTATGGCCCAACATACTTAAACAATATCATACTAGGTTACTTCTGGTAACCTTGGGTACATGACTTAACATTCTTGATCCATCATCTATTGGGTTATTACAAATAACCCTAGATCTTAGTTTATCATAATTTTTGGTATCTTATTGGGTTACGTTGAGTAACCCTTAAGGTGATAAACCTTGGTCAAACTTAGTCAACCAAAGTCAACCTTCCATGGTCAAACTTGGGCTTTGGAAGCCAAGCCCAATAACTCGGGTATTCTTCCCGGTTACCATCCGTTATTGTCTTGTTACTTAACCTTGGCTTTAAAATCCATTTTTCCCTTTGTTTCGGAAACTTTGTTGAATTCAACTTAAAAATCTTTGCTTAACTTATAAAATGTGTTAAGGGCTGAAAACTGCTATTGGAACAGTTCTCACAGTCAAAACATTGGAATTTGGTGTAAAATTCAGTTTTCCTATATTGTTCTAGAAAATCCTGTACACGTGCAGGAATTTCCTGCTTATGTACTATTTTTCTGAAAATCTTGTGCTGGAATTTCTATTTCCTGCACAGTCTTTAGATTCCAATTTTTACTTTAAAATCAGTTCCGAATTTGATAAAACTTTCTACATAAAAGTTGTAGATATCGGATAATACTACAACTTTCATGTTTTGAGGAAAACCCAGTTCGGACTTTAACATGCCCTTATTCCTTGTTGAACTCACCTGGCCGTGCATAAATCCTGGGCACGGTCAGGCTCGGATTTTCATAAAAACCGAGGCCTTTAGAGCCTTATTTTGAAAAACGGTCCGCGCTACCCTCTAGGAAAAACCCTTATCTACAGCTTTGTAGTTTTGAGTTTTTTCAAATTCGGCCTCTAAGGGCCTCAAATTATCATTTCTAGAACACTGACCAGTCTTGACCCGAGACTGGCAGTTTCGGTTTAGATTGGTTCTTACGCAAAATTACGCGCACACTACCTCGACCGAACTCAGCGGGAGCCTAAGATCACACATGCAGCGTAATACTAACGTTATCACAATCATACAATCGTTCTAAATTCTATGGGAACATACAACAAACATGTAGTAGGCATACTCAAACCCATATAAGCATATCATCAAACATGCATCAAAAATGTAAACTAGAGACCACCACCCTAATCATGCATAATCAAGCAAACTTAATCTAGAGCATAGACATAATAGGTGAGCTTATGCTCTTACATTCCAACTCGGAAAATACACTTAAATTTCCCAAATGTAAAGCTTAAACGAAAGGCTAGGCTAGGGGTTTGGTGCATTTTTCTGCCCTATCTCCTTGGCTGTCCATAACCGGTTTTGCTCCTCTAATTAGGACCAAAACTTGTTGGTCATTGGGTGGTTCTTTCTACAAAAATCCGGCTGTCCTAAACCCATTTTTTTTCTGCACTTTTCTTTTCTTTCTCTTCCTCTCCCATGGCCGGCCACTTGGCCTCCAATGGGTACCAAAGTTTTTCTCAACTTTTTCTTATGGTTCTAGCTAGAAAACCGACCACTCAAGCTCACTTTTCTCTTTGGTTTTCAGCTTTTTCTTTCTTTCCTTTCTCTTCTATGGCTCGGCCTTTAGGGTGTGTGGGTGAGGGAAAATTTTGCCAAAGTTTTGTTAAGGCTACAAAACTTCCTTCAAAAATTGTGAACCAACATCACCTATTTATAGGTGAAAAACATGGTTTCTATAATTGCATAAAAGGGTCCAAGAGCAAAATATTTGCTCAAAACTCCTCCTAGGTGGCCGGCCATAGAGTAGCCTTGGTGGGCAAGTTTACTTGCTCACCAAGCTTTGCTTACCTCACCAATGAAATCACTTGGTTGACATCACCTTGATGACATCACACGCCTACATCACCTTGATGACATCATCTTGATGACATCACATTGATGACATCACCTTGATGACATCATCAAGCAAAAACTTGCTCTACAAGCACACTAAAATCCGGCCATATAGTGTGGAAAATCAACAAAATATCTTTTCATGCTTATCCTTAACTTAAATCCTTGTTCCAATGTAACTAGGCTTGTAACAAATTTTTGGCCTAGTTGAAACCTTGGTTAGGAATTTACATGATTCTATAATTACATACTAATCCATCATTACTTACTTTTCTAAAATTGCACTTTGGCCCCTACGGACAAAATATTTACAATTTAGTCCCTGTAGGTCGCCAACTATGGCGGAGCCACTTGGCTTCCATTTCGTGCATAATTATCCACTGGATACTTAAAAATCCAATAATAAAATCCTGCAGTCCATTTCCTTACTAACATACATAATATTAATACTGTTTTTTACCAAAAACAGTATTGTCACACTGGACTACAGTCCAGAATTCATCTGCGTGATAATTTGACTGCGTATCGGATTTTCTTAGGACTTAAAACTATTTAGTCCTTATCGCTCTACAAAATTGTGCTTGATTTTCTACGGTGGTCTCATAGCTTATTCTTACTAAATTGACCGTAACAAAGGTTTTTCGCAGTATAATTCCATACTGCTTTGCCGTATCTCAGCACCTTCATCTATTTGACCTTCCTGGTCAACCTTTGACTTTTTGGTCAACTTTGACTTTTTCGGTCAAACTTTGACCAACATAAAATCGTAAATTCCCATTTTGCCCTTTTTCCTCAAAAGGCCATATGCTTGACTTAAGCAAACTATTGTTGAGTCTCGTAGCTAATTAAACGAGAACTCACACATAAACTGATATTCTGCTCAGATCATGAGCTTCATATCGGCAAACAATATTCAAACTTGAAATTTTCCTTGTCTAAAAGGAAATCATAGGTTCATTGAAATTTCGGGTATTACAAAATCGGTCTCTAACCCACTCATTTGCCCTAATGAACTCACCTGGCCGTGCATAGGGTCTGGGTACAGTCAGGCTCGGGTTTTCTTAAAAACGATGGCCATTGGAGCCTTATTTTGAAAACTGTCCATACTGTCCTCTAGGAAAAACCCTACTCTACAACTTTCATGTTTTAGGTTTTCCCAAAATCAGCCTCTAAGGGCCTCAGAACTGGCTTTCCAGAAAACTGGCCAGCTTGAACCCGAATTGGCAGTTTTCATTCTTTTATTAGTTTCTCGTCCTAATTCGTGCACACTACCTCAACCGACTACAGCGGGAGCCTAGGATCAACATAGAATGTTTTTCTAACGTCCCAATTTAACTTACATGACACCCAAACATGTCCATGCAAGTCAATCAATAAAATTTCATCACATAGGGTTAGGGTTTGCATGGTTTTGGCTTTTCTTCAAACCATTGCATGCACATTTCATTCTAGCACCCTAACATACTTTTTACAGCATGCATAAACAGATTTGGGGACATATAACCTTATCTATCATGTAGCCATATTAATCACATACATAAGCATATAAAAATTCATAATCAAACCATAAATCAAAACCACACTTAACTAATCAAGCACATAAACCCTAAAATCTAATCTAGAGCTTGGAAATTTAAATTGAGCTTATGCTCTTACAAACCCATTTGGAAATACACTTAAATCCTTAATTTAAAGCTTGAATTGAAAGCTTTAGGGTCCAAGAGGATTATACCTTAATCAAAGTGAGAATGGGTTTGTTTGGCTCCAATCTTTTTCCCCCTTTTTCCTTGGTACCACAACCGGCCTCCCTCTAGTAATGGCTCTAAAAATTTCCAGCCACTTGGTTCCAACAGCAACCGGCCTTCTCTACTAAATGAGCACCAAAATTTTTCCAGCCACTAAGGGGCTGCTCCAACACTTTCGGCCACTCCTCCACACCAAACCCTCTTCACTTTTCTCTTCCTTTCCTTTCACTCCCACAACCGGCCACTTGGCCAAAATGGCTTCCAAAAATTTTTTCAACTCTTTGGCTTGGTTTCTAGTGAAATCCGAACACCCTTAAGATCAATCCCTTGGTTTTTTTCAAACTTTTTCTTTCTTTCTTGGCTGCTCCTAAGTTCGGATTTTGAGAGAGAAATTTGGCATAATTTAGTTGCTTTTCTCAATTTTTGTGAACAAAAAAATGTTCAAATGGCCACCTATTTATAGGTGAATGAAAACTCTTCCATTTAGCTCAAAAGCCCTTGAAAACTTTAAAAATTGCTCAAAAGCCCTCTTAGTTGGCCGGCCACCTTGCATACTAGAACATTCCAAATTTCTTTCCAATTTTAACTAAATCCAAAAATGATGTCATAATTCAAAAGCTAGGTGACATCATCATCATTAAGGCTTGTTTGCCTTATTTCCTTAATAGACAGTCCTCCTTAAGGCCAAAACAGATATTGTTAATACTGTGGTCATTATTCCACAGTACTGACTGCTAAACTGCAGTCCAAAATTTATCTGTCTAATAATGGACTGTACGAAAAATTATCTTTTCGCTTAAAGCTCTTAGGCCCTTAATAACCTACTTAATGTGCTTGATTTTTTTTCTATAGTGGTTTTAAAAATATCTTGATCCATTTTATCTGAAAATGATTTTTCACAGTATACTTCCTATACTGCTCATCATACTTCATGGCCGTCACATAGTTGACTTTTTCAGTCAATCTTTGACCTATCGGGTCAACTTTGACTTCCTTAGTCAACTTTGACTTTCCTGATCAACTTTGACTTTCTTTGACTTTCTTGGTCAAGCTTTGACCATCATAAAATCATATTTTTTTTATACCTTTTTACTCAAAAGGTCACATGCTTAACTAAGCAATCATTTTTGAGTCTTATAAAAGCATAAGAGCTCACAAAACTCAACAAAAATCCTTAACCGGATTCTTTCATAAATACCATCATGGTACAGTTTAAATATCTATACAAGAAATCGTAACGTTGTAAAATTCTAGTTATTACAATCCACCCCCCTTAAAAATTTTCGTCCTCGAAAATCAGAACAAACTGGGGTAGTTCTTTCTCATCTCATCTTCCAATTGCCAGGTTGCTTCTTCAACCATGTGGTTTCACCACAGTACTTTAACCATGGGAATGGTTTTGTTTCTTAAGACCTTTTCTTCCCGATCCAGAATTTCAACTGGCTTTTCTTCATAAGTCAAGTCCGTTTGAACCTCCACTGGTTCTTGACTAAGCACATGGGAAGGGTCTGGCACATACTTCTTTAACATCGACACATGGAAAACATTATGCATCGAAGCTAATTCAGGTGGTAAGGCAAGCTTATAGGCTACTTTTCCAATCCTTTCAAGGATTTCAAATGGTCCCGTGTGTAAGACCCCGAATTTCGATGAACCTATGATTTTCCTTTTAGACAAGGAAAATCCCAAGTTTGAAACTTGTATGTCGATATAAAGCTCATGATCTGAGCAGAATATCAGTTTATGTGTGAGTTTTCGTTTAATTAGCTATGAGACTCAACAATAATTTGCTTAAGTCAAGCATGTGGCCTTTTGAGGAAAAAGGGCAAAATGGTAATTTATGATTTTATGCCGGTCAAAGTTGACCAGGTTGATTTTATGTTTGACTGAGGCGGTACTGCAGTACGATTAATCAGTATGAAAATTATACTGCGGAAAACCGTCATTTCGGATAATTAAGTAAGATTAAGCTAGGAGACCACCGTAGAAAAATCAAGCACGATTTTAAGAGCGATTAGGACTAAATAATTTTAAGTCCTA
This sequence comes from Ficus hispida, assembly GCA_025413025.1. NCBI lineage: Eukaryota > Viridiplantae > Streptophyta > Magnoliopsida > Rosales > Moraceae > Ficus > Ficus hispida. The sequence continues at coordinate 11,364 of JAINRH010000359.1, forward strand.
AGAAAATCCGATACGCAGTCCAATTTTTATGTAGATGAATTCTGGACTGTAGTCCAGAATGACAATACTGTTTTGGTGAAAAACAGTATTGATATTATGTAAGTTAGTAAGGAAATTGACTGCAGGATTATATTATGGGATTTTTAAGTATCCAGCGGATAATTATGCACGAAATGGTAGCCAAGTGGCTCGATTTTTAGTTGGCGACCTACAGGGACTAAATTGCAAATATTTTGTCCGTAGGGGCCAAAGTGCAATTTTAGAAAAATAAGTAAGGATGGATTAGTATGTAATTATGGAGTGATGGATTTTCCTAACCAAGGTTCCAACTAGGCCAAAGTTTGGTTACAAGCCTAGTTACATTGGAACAAGGAATTAAGAATAAGATTAGAATGAAAAGATAAGCTTGGAAGATATTTTGTTGATTTTCCACACTAAATGGCCGGTTCTTTGAATGCTTGGAGAGCAAGAATTTGGCTTGATGATGTCATCAAGATGATGTCATCAAGACGATGTAAGAGGATGATGTCACTAGGGTGAAGTAAGCCAAACTTGGTGAGCAAGCAAACTTGCCCACCAAGGAATCACAATGGCCGGCCACTAGGAGGAAGATAAGCATGAAAAAATTTTGTTGATTCCATGCATGCATGTGGCCGGATTTTTGAACCCTTGTAGAGCAAGTATTTTTGCTTGATGAGGTCATTAATGTGATGTCATCTAAGGGATGTCATTGGTGTGGTAAGCAAAGCTTGGTGAACAAGTAAACTTGCCCACCAAGGAAGAACAATGGCCGGCCACCTAGGTGAAGGAATGAGCAAATATTTTGTTCTTAGACCCCTTTATGCAATTCTAGAAACCTTGTCTTTCACCTATAAATAGGTGATGTTGGTTCACAATTTTAGAGTAAGTTTTGGTAGCTTAGCCAAACTATGGCAAAATTCTCCCTCACATTCCAACCTTAGAGGCCGAGCCATAGAAAGAAAGGAAAGGAAGAAAAAGAAAAAAAAAAAGTGAGCTAGAGGGTCGGATTTCTAGCTAGAACCACAAGAAAAAGTGGAAAGAAATTTTGGTACCCATTGGAGGCAAGTGGCCGGCCATGGGAGAGGAAGAAAAAGAGAATAGAAAAGTGCAGAAAATTGGGTCTAGGACAGCCGGATTCTTGAGGGAAGAACCACCCATTGACCAACAAGTTTTGGTCCTAATTAGAGGAGCAAAACCGGCTATGGACAGCCAAGGAGATAGGGCAGAAAATTGATCCACACTCCTAGCCTAGCCTTGTGTTCAATCGAGGTAAATTCCTTTGGTCCCGAGCTTTTAAATTAAGCTTTTACTTTGGAAATTTATGTGTATTTCCAAGTCGGATTGTAAGAGCGTAAGCTCACCTATTTTATGTCTATGCTCTAGATTAGTTTGCTTGATTATGCTTGATTAGGGTGTGGTCTCTAGTTTACGTTTTGATGCATGTTTATGAGTTTTTGAGTATTGCCTACCATGTGTTTGTTGTATGTTCCCATAGGTTGAGATTGAATGTATGATTATGTGATTGATGGATTAGAACGTTAGAAACGATTGCATGTATGACTTTAGGCTCCCGCTGTGGTCGGTTGAGGTAGAGTGCGCGTTTTAGGACGTGAAACGGATTTATGAACCGAAACTGCCAGTCTCGGGTCAAGACTGGGCAGCGTTCCGGAAATGCTAATTTGAGGCCCTTAGAGGCCGAATTTAAAGAAACTCAAAACTACAAAGTTGTAGATAATGATTTTTCCTAGAGGGTAACGCGGGCCGTTTTTCAAAATAAGGCTCCAATAGCCTCCGTTTTTACGAAAATCCGAGGCTAATCTGCCCAGACCTAGTCTACACGTCCAGTAAGTTTCAAATTAAAACTGACAAGAATCCAAGCAGAACTGGGTTTTCCTCAAAACATGAAAGTTGTAGTATTATTCGAGATCTATAACTTTCATGAAGGAAGTTTTATCAAATTATGAACATATTTTAAAGTACAGTTTTTATTCTTAAAACTGTGCAGGAAACAGAAATTCCAGCACAGGATTTTCAGAAAAACAGTGCATAAGCAGGAAATTCCTGCACATGCACTGATAACCAAAGTTTAAGAACTGTTTTCAAAGATTGTTTTTAGAGCTTGACAGTTTTTAACTATCTTTGCTTAAATGTTAAGATTTTATGAAAAGACGGTTTTCATTAAGATTTTTTTTAAAGAAAATTTGACAAAGGTTTGTCAAGAAATAATTGAAATACGCCGGGTCCTATGGTAAACAACTATAGGACAGATAGTAACCGGAGAGGTTACCTAATTTTATTAGGCCAATTAAATTAGGTTACTCATCGTAACCATATGAGATACCCGAGATTGTGGGTTGGGCCTAATAAGATTAGTAACCTAATACTGTTTAAGTATAATTGGGCTTAGTACCCAAGGTTACCTGAAGTAACCTAACTAGATATCGTTTAAGTATGTTGGGCCTTGGGCCCTAGGGTTACGGTAAGTAACCGAGCAAGTTATCATTTGATGTTTAAGGGGAACATATAATATAACTAAGGCTACTCACAAATGTTGGTTAGGACACCAACATTTAACGATTATGATTTATGGTATAATAGAATGTGTATAGCTCTTATCTTACGTCCTGTTTGGAAACAGGAGTAGGAACTGTTGTCGTGCCACGTTTGGACGATAAACCAAGAGCATAGGACGACAAGTAAGTACAACTCCTCCTACAGCATGGGCAAAATGTTTTTAAAACTTGATTTTCATACGTTGATAAGCATGATTTATGTTATGGTACTTACGTTATGAAGTTTATGTTATGACGTATTATGATGTTATGATGCCATGTTATGATGTTTATGCTAAGATGTTATGGTATGATGTTATGTTATGATGGTTAAGATACGATGTTTATGTTATGATGATACGATGTTACGTTACGAGGTTTATGCTATGGTAATTTATGTTACGTAGTTTATGTTACGGTTTATGTTATGTTATGTTATATGTTTAAAATAGTGACATCACGTAGCATGTTCACTAATATTTAATTACTTGGTAAGAATATAATTTAAGACAAGCTAAGGTCATTGTGTCGTACCGACTTGCCACGATGGCGGGTTTAAACGGTTTAGTCTATGGTTTGGGTTGAATTGGATTGGCTGCCCCAATCATTCCATGTTAAACGGTTAGTTTCATGGTTTGAGTTGGATTGGATTGCCTGCCTCCAACCACTCTATAGCTATGGACCACGATACGTGCACACATGACATGTAAGCTTTAAGAAAATAGAATCTAGATAATTTATGAAAGTTAAATCGATTCACAAGAAAGCATAATTGGTTCATGCATTCTTTTATGAAAATGTTTTGCGGATTGAACGTTGTGCTTACTGAGCATTAGCTCATTACTTACGTTCATGCTGTAGGTTAGCTACCTACCGGCAATCCTTGATGCAAGGATGTGAAGGCTGGCGCTACAGACTATGAAACGTGGGATGGACACCGCCACGAGTTTTGAATTTCCGCTATGTAAAATATATTTTGAAAAATATATTTTAAAGATGTGTTTTATGTTATGTGAGAGTATGGATAAGAAAACGTTTTCAAGAAGAAAACTATTTTTAAGAAATTGTTTTCAAGAACGAGTTAAAGAATGGTTTTCAAGGATGATGGCAACAAGTTGCCTCGTGTTGTACCGAACCGCATTAGGTCGGATTGGTCCACGGTATACTTATGATTAGCTTTCAATATGATTATGAAAGCTCAGTACTCGAGTGAGTACATATGATTATGTATGAAGATAAGTTATGTTTAAGGTAGAGTAATAAAAGAAAAGAAAAAAAAAAAAATTTACTCAGAATTTTCCGCAACTTTAAAGTTATTTTTAAAGTAAGAATTAAGTTAAGCAAGTAATGTAACGGCCCACGTCTGCGCAGTACGCCCCTGTGGGGATGGCGTGCGTGAGGTAGGCGGTTCGGGGCGTTACACCGTGTACCTTAGGCTAAGCTTCCCCTTTTTACCAAATCGCATTACTCCTTTCATAGGAGTAATCTTGATGAACACCGCATCTCCCACTTGGAATTCCAAAGGCCTCCTACATTTATCGGCATAACTTTTCTGTCTGCTAAAAGCTATGTCGAGCCTCTGCTTGATCATTTGAATATCCTCCGAGGTCTTTTTGATAAAATCAGTGGTTTGTAGCTGCTTCTGCCCCACTTCCTGCCAGTGGATAGGAGATCGACATTTTCTTCCATATAATGCCTCAAATGGAGCCATACCAATCGAAGCATGATAACTGTTGTTATATGAAAATTCGATCAATGGCAGCTTCTGATCCCAGTTTCCTTTGAAATCCAGCACACATGACCTTAGCATATCTTCCAGTGTCTGGATGGTCCGTTCCGATTGACCGTCAGTTTGGGGATGAAATGCCGTACTGAACTTCAATTTCGACCCCATAGCATTGTGAACACTAGTCCAAAATCGAGAAGTGAAATGTCCATCACGGTCCGAGATGATCGATTTCGGTACTCCATGAAATCTGACGATCTGGGATACGTAGAATTCAGCCAATTTCTCCACTGAGAAGGTGACCTTAATCGCAATAAAGTGGGCTGATTTGGTTAATCTATCCATAATAACCCAAATCGAGTCATTCCCACTTGAAGTTCTGGGTAGTCCTACTACGAAATCCATAGTAATTTGCTCCCATTTCCATTCAGGAAGCTCTATTTTCTGTAGCTCTCCGCCAGGATGTCAATGTTTAGCCTTAACTTTCTGACAAGTTAGGCATTTCGATACATATTCTGCTACCTCATGGGCCACCAATAACTCTCTCGGAGGTCTTTATACATCTTGGAAGCTCCTGGATGTACTGAATATGGCGTCTTATGTGCCTCAGACAAGATCTGGTCCTTAAGAAACTCAAAGTCAGGAACACAAATCCTTCCTTTGAAATAAATAGCACCATCTTCAGAGACCTTAAACTCCTTGTTCTTTCCACCAAAAAGTTGTGCTTTCAGCAAAGAGGAATCCTTTCCTTGATGCGACTTAATAGTCTCTAAGAGATTGGACTGGAGGGACAGAATAGACAATTTCCCCGTTATCAGTTCCAAGTTGAACTCAGAAATCTCCTTTTGTAGTGGCTTAGGAAACATTCCAATAGATATCAGCATGCCTACGGATTTCCTGCTTAAGGCATCTGCTACCCTGTTGGCCTTTCCAGGGTGGTAAAGGATCTCACAATCATAATCCTTTACAAGTTCCAGCCATCTACGTTGTCTCATGTTGAGTTCTTTCTGAGTAAAAATATACTTGAGGCTCTGGCGATCGGTGTAGATTTCACACTTGTTCCCATACAAATAATGTCTCCAAATCTTAAGTGCGAAAACTACTGCCGCGAGCTCCAAATCATGTGTAGGATAATTCCTTTCGTGGATCTTCAGCTATCGAGATGCATACGCGATTACTTTACCGTTTTGCATCAGAACGGCTCCTAATCCATTTTTAGAGGCATCGCTATATATTACGAAATTTCCTGCATCTACATAAGGAATTATCAACACAGGCGCACTTGTCAACCTCCCCTTGAGCTCCTGAAAATTATCCTCACATTTCTGGGTCCATTCAAATTTCTTTCCCTTGCGGGTAAGAGCGGTGAGTGGTGTAGCGATCTTGGAAAATCCCTCAACGAACCGTCGGTAGTAGCCAGCTAATCGAAGGAAACTTCTTATTTTTGTAACATTCTTGGGTGCTGGCCACGCACTAACCGCCTCTACCTTAGCAGGGTCCACTGAAATTCCTTCCTTTGATACTACATGACCCAAAAAGTGGACTTTTTCCAACCAAAATTCACATTTTGTGTAACGACCCGCCTTGCATAGGCCGTTACCATACATACATACATTCTTATTTATTTAACGTAAACAGCGGAAATTTTTTTTTAATTGGTGCGGATAAACGAAATACATAATAATATCAGGATGTTCGGAATACAAAACTATATATATACAAGAAACAAAACGCGTAGTGGCTATTAATCCCACGTTTCACAGTTCGCCCTGCCACGCTCGCCATCTTGTATCAACAACTGCCCGTAGGTTGCTTACCTACAGCATAGACGTAAGACGTGAGCTTTCGCTCAGCAAGTACAACATAATTATCCGCGACAATATAACTCAAAACATCATTCATCATAATCTTATAACATAGCATAATTTCTCATGGCACAACATACATATCATACTTAATTCATCATAACATTACATAACATTGCATCATATATGCATGAACCGATTATGCTCTTATTATGCCACCTTATTCATTCTTAACTTATCTTGCTTATGGGCCCCATAACATAAGTGTACGTACCAGGCGTGCAACTATGATTTGGTTGGGGCGGCCAGTCCATTTCCAACTCAAACCACAGTCCAACCCGACCTAATGCGGGTCGGTACGACACGGCAAGCTCGCTTGCCATCATACTTGCTTTTGTGAACTCATACTTGATCTTGTTAGTGAACATGCTTTGTGATGTCACTAGACTTAAATCATACTCATATCTTAACATCATGCGTTAAACTCATAATCGTAAGCTTGATATCACCATAAATAATCATAAGCTTGATATTATCATAATTAATCATAACCCAGCATCAAACAATTCTAGCATACATTTACATCACATACTAATAGCAATCATTCATCATACTTGAGTAAGTATACAACAGAAAGCCTATGCTGTAGACGGAGTTGTACTTACCAGATACTAAATCTCAAATTTAGTACTTCTCCTAACCGAGTTATTTTCCTGTATTTACAGAAAAATCATAGGATAAGAATCATCCTATCATAGTGTCATACATATCCTAGTTATTAACTTATCCTAATATAAGGATATCAAAAACATAACATAACCTTTAAAATCTTACTATCTTTTAAAACTCTAAAATTCTAAAAATAAACTGTATTTGAAATTAGTCTTTAAATTTGATCCTTTTCTAACAAATCTGTTTCGAATTTGAAAATATTTCCTTCATGAAAGTTGTAGACCTTGAAGGTTCCTACAACTTCTGTTTTAAAGTTAAAACCCAAATCTGACCCTAACATACTTGTTTCTGCCTTTGAAAATTCTTCGACCATTTTCCTTAACTCTAATTTTGGTCTCGGGTTTTTATAAAAACGAAGGTCTTAGAGGCTTTATTTTCAAAAACAATCCACGATGTCCCCTAGGATTTTCCCTCCTCTACAACCATGTAGTTTTGATCTTTTCAAGATTCGGCCTCTAAGGGCCTCAAAATTCACTTTCCAAAATACTGTCTAGTTTACCCCGAAACTGGCAGTTTTCATTCGGTTTGGTTTTTAGGTAATCTAACGTGAACACTACCTCAAACGGATACCCCGTGAGCTTATTTTAAGGATGCAGGCGTTACCTAACCATTTCAAACTCATACATCTAGTTCTTACTCATATAACTTTTTAAAACAAAAATCTTAAACTTGCATAAGACCCTAATTCGAAATTAACATATTGAACTGAATGCTATCAACATAATTTATAAATCTTAAACAATCATAACTCATACTTATACAAAACATCACACTTCTTAATCCTCTTAACAAAAACGTGAATGAAAACTAGAGGTTAGAAGGGTTTACCTCAAGCTTCACAAGACAATTCTAGCTTAAGGTTTTGGTGGTTTTCTTTTTCACTAGACCAATACTAACAAAACCAAATCTGTTTTCAGCTTTCCTTCATATTTTTGGTCGGCTCCTAAAGAAGAGAAAGGCCAGAGAATGAGCTGCCAATCTAAGGTTTTATTGTCCAAAAACTTATAATTGCTCATACCACCACCTATTTATAGGTGAGAGAAAAGAAAATTCATTTAGAATTTCCTTTAATACTAAAATTGCTTATTAGCTCCCATAGACAGCATATTTGCTTCCAAGTCCCATGAGGTGGCCGGTTAAGAATGCTCTAGATGGCCAATTAATCAAGGCTAAAGGTTGGCTCATCAAAGCTAGACACATGAGGTGTCTTTTCCTTTTGATGGCCGGCCATGAGGTGGCAACACAAACTTAATTTTATCAAGCCAAGCAAGCAAGGCTATAAGCTTGTGTAACGCCCCGAACCGTCACGTGTAGGGGCGTCCTACTCCTACTGCGCAGACGTGGGCCGTTACATTTCTTGCTTAACTTACTTCTTAATTTAAAAAGCTTAAACTGCGGAAAATTCGGAGTAAATTTTTTTTTTTCTTTTCTTGCTTACATAAAACTTAACTTATCTTCATGCATAATCATAAGTACTCACTCGAGTACCGAGCTTTCATAATCCTATTGAAAGCTAACGTATTCATATCGTGAACTAAACCCAACCTAGTGTGGGTCGGTACAACACGAGGCAATTTGCTTGCCATCATCCTTGAAAACCATTCCATAATTTGTTCTTGAAAACAATTTCTTAAAAATAGTTTTCTTCTTGAAAATCATCACTTGCTCATACTATCTCAACATATCATAAAACACATTTTTTTTTCAAATACATTTTTCAAAACATATTTTACATAACATAATTTTACAAAACGCGTGGCAGTGTCCATCCCACATTTCACAGTCTGTAGCGCCAGCCTTCACAGTCTTGCATCAAGGATTGCCGGTAGGTAGCTAACCTACAGCATGAACGTAAGTAATGAGCTAATGCTCAGTAAGCACAACATTCAGTCCGCAAAACATTTTTCATAAAAGAATGCATGAACCAATTATGCTTTCTTGTGAATCAATTAAACTTTTCTAACATTATCTTGATTCTATTTGCTTACATGTCATGTGTGCACGTATCGTGGTCCATAGCTATGGAGTGGCTGGAGGCAGGCAATCCAATCCAACTCAAACCATGAAACAAACTGTTTAACATGGAGTAATTGGGGCAGCCAATCCAATTCAACCCAAACCATAGACTAAACCGTTTAAACCCGCCATCGTAGCAAGTCGGTACGACACAATGACATTAGTTTGTCTTAAAATGTATTCTTACCATGTAGTTAAATATTAGTGAACATGCTACGTGATGTCACTATATTAAACGTATAACATAACTTAACATAAACCATAACATAAACATAGTAACATGAACCTCATAACATAGTATCATATCATCATAACATAACCTCATAACATAGCATCATAGCATAAACATAACCTCATAACATAACGTCATAGCTTAAACATAACCTCATAACATAACATCATAGCTTAAACATAACCTCATAACATGACATCATAGCTTAAACATAACCTCATAACATGACATCATCGCATCATAACATAAACTTCATAACGTAAGTACCATAACATAAATCATGCGTATCAACGTATGAAAAACATGTTTTAAAAACATTTTGCCCATGCTGTAGGCGGAGTTATACTTACCTTTAGTCCTATGCTCTTGGTTTATCGTCCAAACGTGGCACGACAACAGTTCCTACTCCTGTTTCCAAACAGGACGTAAGATAAGAGCCATATACATTCTTGCTTACCATAAATCATAATCGTTAAATGTTGGTATCCTAACCAACATTTATGAGTAGCCTTGGTTATATTGTATGTTCCCCCTAAAACATCACATGATAACTTGCTCGGTTACTTTCCGTAACCCTAGGGCCCAAGGCCCAACATACTTAAACAATAACTAATTAGGTTACTTCAGGTAACCTTGGGTACTAAGCCCAACCATACATGAATAATATTGGGTTGCTAACGTTATTAAGGCCCAACCCGCTATCTCGGGTATCTCAAGTGGTTACTATGAGTAACCTAACTTATTGGTCCAATAAAATTAGGTAACCTTCCCGGTTACTATTCTATTTGTCCTATAGTTGTTTACCATAGGACCCTGCGTATTTCAATTATTTCTTGACAAACCGTTGTCAAGTTTTCTTTAACAATCTTAATGAAAACCGCATTTTCATCAAATCTTAACATTTAAGCAAAGACAGTTAAAAACTGTCAAGCTCTGAAAACAATCTTTGAAAACAGTTTCTTAAACTTAGGTTATCAGTGCATGTGTAAGAATTCCCTGCTTATGCACTGTTTTTCTGAAAATCCTGTGCTGGAATTTCTGTTTCCTGCACAGTTTTGGGAATCAAATTTTACTTTAAAATCTGTTCATAATTTGATAAAACTTTCTTCATAAAAGTTGTAGATCTCGGATAATACTACAACTTTCATGTTTTGAGGAAAACCCATTTCTGCTTGTATTCTTGTCAGTTTTAATTTGAAACTTACTGGACGTGTAGACTAGGTCTGGGCAGATTAGCCTCGGATTTTCGTAAAAACGGAGGCCATTGGAGCCTTATTTTGAAAAACGGTCCGCGCTACCCTCTAGGAAAAACCCTTATCTACAACTTTGTAGTTTTGAGTTTCTTCAAATTCGGCCTCTAAGGGCCTCAAATTAGCAATTCCAGAACGCTGCCCAGTCTTGACCCGAGACTGGCAGTTTCGGTTCTAAAATTTGTTTCACGTCCTAAAACGTGCACGCTACCTCAACCGACCACAGCGGGAGCCTAAATTCACTCATGCAATCGTTTCTAACGTTCCATTCCACAATCACATAATCATACATTCAATCATTCTAAATTCTATGGGAACATACAACAAACATGTGATAGGCAAACTCAAACCCATAAGCACATCATCAAACATGCATCAAAAATGTAAACTAGAGACCACCACCTAATCAAGCATAATCAAGCAAACTTAATCTAGAGCATAGACATAAAATAGGTGAGCTTATGCTCTTACAATCCGACTTGGAAATACACATAAATTTCCAAAGTAAAAGCTTAATTTAAAAGCTCGGGACCAAAGGAATTTACCTCGATTGAACACAAGGCTAGGCTAGGAGTATGGATCAATTTTCTGCCCTATCTCCTTGGCTGTCCATAGCCGGTTTTGCTCCTCTAATTAGGACCAAAACTTGTTGGTCAATGGGTGGTTCTTCCCTCAAGAATCCGGCTGCCCTAGAACCCAATTTTCTGCATTTTTCTCTTTTCTTTTTTCTTCCTCTCCCATGGCCGGCCACTTGCCTCCAATAGGTACCAAAATTTCTTTCCACTTTTTCTTGTGGTTCTAGCTAGAAATCCGACCCTCTAGCTCACTTTTTTTTTCTTTTTCTTCCTTTCCTTTCTTTCTATGGCTCGGCCTCTAAGGTTGGAATGTGAGGGAGAATTTTGCCATAGTTTGGCTAAGCTACCAAAACTTGCTCTAAAATTGTGAACCAACATCACCTATTTATAGGTGAAAGACAAGGTTTCTAGAATTGCATAAAGGGGCCTAAGAGCAAAATATTTGCTCATTGGACCTCCTAGGTGGCCGGCCATTATGGTTCCTTGGTGGGCAAGTTTGCTTGCTCACCAAGTTTTGCTTATGTCACCCATGACATCACTATGATGACATCACACGCTTACATCATCTTGATGACATCATCGCTTACCTCATCTTGATGACATCATCTTGATGACATCACCTTGGTGACATCATCAAGCCAAAAAACTTGTTCTACAAGCACAAGGAAAACCGGCCATAAGGATGCCTTGGTGGGCAAGTTTGCTTGCTCACCAAGTTTAGCTTGCATCACCCTCGTGACATCATCCGCTTACGTCACGTTGATGACATCATGTTGATGACATCATCTAGCTAAATACTTGCTCACCAAGCCAAGTAAAAATCCGGCCATGCATGTATGTGGAAGCCAACAAAGAACCGGCCATGCATGTGGACAAGTCACAAAAATATCTTTTCAAGCTAATCTTAGCTTAAATCCTTGTTCCAATGTAACTAGGCTTGTAACCAATTCTTTGCCTAGTTGGAACCTTGGTTAGGAAATTCCATAACTCTAGAATTACATACTAATCCATCATTTACTAACTTTTCTAAAATTGCACTTTGGCCCCTACGGACAAAATATTTGCAATTTAGTCCCTGTAGGTCGCCAACTAAAAATCGAGCCACTTGGCTACCATTTCGTGCATAATTATCCGCTGGATACTTAAAAATCCCATAATATAATCCTGCAGTCCATTTCCTTACTAACATACATAATATCAATACTGTTTTTCACCAAAAACAGTATTATCACACTGGACTACAATCCAGAATTCATCTACATAAAAAAAATTGGACTGCGTATCGGATTTTCTTAGGACTTAAAATTATTTAGTCCTAATCGCTCTTAAAATCGTGCTTGATTTTTCTACGGTGGTCTCATAGCTTATTCTTGCTTAATTGACCATAATGAAGGTTTTTCCGCAGTATAATCCCATACTGCTTTGCCGTATCTCAGCACCTTCATCTATTTGACCTTCCTGGTCAACCCTTGACTTTTTGGTCAACTTTGACTTTTTCGGTCAAGCTTTGACCAACATAAAATCATAAATTACCATTTTGCCCTTTTTCCTCAAAAGGCCACATGCTTGACTTAAGCAAACTATTGTTGAGTCTCGTAGCTAATTAAACGAGAACTCACACATAAACTGATATTCTGCTCAGATCATGAGCTTCATATTCACATACAAGTTTCAAACTTGAAATTTTCCTTGTCTAAAAGGAAATCATAGGTTCATTGAAATTTCGGGTATTACATTCTACCCTCCTTAAAGAAATTTTCGTCCTCGAAAATTCGGATACTTCTAAGTGGCTTTTCTTCAAATCCACTATTGATCCATCATAACTTATTCATATTCCCATTTTTATACTTTAATGGGATTATGTCTCTTATCTAGAACCATACTCTTACTTTCATATCATACTAACATACTTTCATTCATTCTTACTTCATACTATCTTACTTTCATACTACATACATTCTTACTTACATACGTTCATACTTACATACTTGCATACTTTCTTACATACTTACATACGTATCATGCTATCATCTTCTCCGTTCATATTGCATCACAAGAACTATCTTCATAAAAATTTGAGCAAGTATATCATATAACTTGCCATGTTCGAAAAAAAAATATTTCTTATCATATAACTTTTCGTACATGAAAAGCGTTTCATACTTTAAAATTTTTCCACTCTTGGAAAACATATCTTTAAAATAACTTCTTTCTTGAACCTTTACTTATTATAATGGCCCCTTTCTTGGAACTCATCCCATTCCTGGAACTTGTCCCTCAAGGATTCGGCCTATGACCCCTATCTTGGGACTTGTCCCTCAAGGATTCGGTCATTTACTGAACATAACAGCTCCTATCTTGGAACCTTTACTGTTCATAACAGCCCCTATCTTGGAATTCTTCCTCAAGGATTCGGCTGTATTGCATCTTTTATAAAAATATTTTCTTTGAATCTTTCAAAGTCAATAATTGAGGAAACATAATATCGTTCGAGTGATGCAATAGATGGCATACTTATATCTTATCGCCTAGCTGCTTGCTAGATAGTAGAAGCTTCTCTCATTGCTTCTAACTTTTCCTTCACGGAACAAGATCGTAATCCTTAGGAATGTCTAAAAATTCCCAATTATTACATAATTTCCCCTTACTGAGGGATCATATCCTTAATTTCATCGTCATACTGATAGCCATCATTCAACTTATTGTTGGTGCATTGCCTTGATATTACCACCGAGTCAAGGCACTACCAAACATTTCTTATTACTACTCAAGGCTCTTGCAGAGTTTGGTTCGATTGCACATGCAACGAACCATATTCTAAATTCTAATTCTAATTCTCTTCATATCTAATACTTATCTCTTCATCTATATCTTAGCATGACGATGAACAGCATACCTTATCTGTCATAACTTATCATATCGTAATAGAGATTCGTCACAATCTCATCATATCATATTGTAGACTCAGCTTGTCCACCATGCTTTCGCTGCGCAACTCTGATCTACTGGCAATATTAGCCCATAGACTCATCTGGATAAATGCGCCAATCTGCAACACAACTGACGTATCGTCTTCATATCATGCAGCCACTCAGCAAATGCAGCCGTTTCTTGAGTCCCATCGAAGATGCGTGACTCCATTCCTTCGGATGCCAATTAAGTCTTGCGGTCCTCTTCAGTCGTACCCGGGTTTCACACCAGGTTCAAATCTTTACTATTCTAATACTATGACCTCACATAGCTACTTGTTACTCTAACTAAACTAGAGTAAGAAAACTTACTTGCAAAACTGTGGCTTTGGCGGCAGAACTGTGAAACTGGATGACAGAAAACTTTGCTCTGATACCATCTCTGTAACGCCCCGAACCGTCACGTGTAGGGGCGTCCTACTCCTACTGCGCAGACGTGGGCCGTTACATTTCTTGCTTAACTTACTTCTTAATTTAAAAAGCTTAAACTGCGGAAAATTCGGAGTAAATTTTTTTTTTTCTTTTCTTGCTTACATAAAACTTAACTTATCTTCATGCATAATCATAAGTACTCACTCGAGTACCGAGCTTTCATAATCCTATTGAAAGCTAACGTATTCATATCGTGAACTAAACCCAACCTAGTGTGGGTCGGTACAACACGAGGCAATTTGCTTGCCATCATCCTTGAAAACCATTCCATAATTTGTTCTTGAAAACAATTTCTTAAAAATAGTTTTCTTCTTGAAAATCATCACTTGCTCATACTATCTCAACATATCATAAAACACATTTTTTTTCAAATACATTTTTCAAAACATATTTTACATAACATAATTTTACAAAACGCGTGGCAGTGTCCATCCCACATTTCACAGTCTGTAGCGCCAGCCTTCACAGTCTTGCATCAAGGATTGCCGGTAGGTAGCTAACCTACAGCATGAACGTAAGTAATGAGCTAATGCTCAGTAAGCACAACATTCAGTCCGCAAAACATTTTTCATAAAAGAATGCATGAACCAATTATGCTTTCTTGTGAATCAATTAAACTTTTCTAACATTATCTTGATTCTATTTGCTTACATGTCATGTGTGCACGTATCGTGGTCCATAGCTATGGAGTGGCTGGAGGCAGGCAATCCAATCCAACTCAAACCATGAAACAAACTGTTTAACATGGAGTAATTGGGGCAGCCAATCCAATTCAACCCAAACCATAGACTAAACCGTTTAAACCCGCCATCGTAGCAAGTCGGTACGACACAATGACATTAGTTTGTCTTAAAATGTATTCTTACCATGTAGTTAAATATTAGTGAACATGCTACGTGATGTCACTATATTAAACGTATAACATAACTTAACATAAACCATAACATAAACATAGTAACATGAACCTCATAACATAGTATCATATCATCATAACATAACCTCATAACATAGCATCATAGCATAAACATAACCTCATAACATAACGTCATAGCTTAAACATAACCTCATAACATAACATCATAGCTTAAACATAACCTCATAACATGACATCATAGCTTAAACATAACCTCATAACATGACATCATCGCATCATAACATAAACTTCATAACGTAAGTACCATAACATAAATCATGCGTATCAACGTATGAAAAACATGTTTTAAAAACATTTTGCCCATGCTGTAGGCGGAGTTATACTTACCTTTAGTCCTATGCTCTTGGTTTATCGTCCAAACGTGGCACGACAACAGTTCCTACTCCTGTTTCCAAACAGGACGTAAGATAAGAGCCATATACATTCTTGCTTACCATAAATCATAATCGTTAAATGTTGGTATCCTAACCAACATTTATGAGTAGCCTTGGTTATATTGTATGTTCCCCTAAAACATCACATGATAACTTGCTCGGTTACTTTCCGTAACCCTAGGGCCCAAGGCCCAACATACTTAAACAATAACTAATTAGGTTACTTCAGGTAACCTTGGGTACTAAGCCCAACCATACATGAATAATATTGGGTTGCTAACGTTATTAAGGCCCAACCCGCTATCTCGGGTATCTCAAGTGGTTACTATGAGTAACCTAACTTATTGGCCCAATAAAATTAGGTAACCTTCCCGGTTACTATTCTATTTGTCCTATAGTTGTTTACCATAGGACCCTGCGTATTTCAATTATTTCTTGACAAACCGTTGTCAAGTTTTCTTTAACAATCTTAATGAAAACCGCATTTTCATCAAATCTTAACATTTAAGCAAAGACAGTTAAAAACTGTCAAGCTCTGAAAACAATCTTTGAAAACAGTTTCTTAAACTTAGGTTATCAGTGCATGTGTAAGAATTCCCTGCTTATGCACTGTTTTTCTGAAAATCCTGTGCTGGAATTTCTGTTTCCTGCACAGTTTTGGGAATCAAATTTTACTTTAAAATCTGTTCATAATTTGATAAAACTTTCTTCATAAAAGTTGTAGATCTCGGATAATACTACAACTTTCATGTTTTGAGGAAAACCCATTTCTGCTTGTATTCTTGTCAGTTTTAATTTGAAACTTACTGGACGTGTAGACTAGGTCTGGGCAGATTAGCCTCGGATTTTCGTAAAAACGGAGGCCATTGGAGCCTTATTTTGAAAAACGGTCCGCGCTACCCTCTAGGAAAAACCCTTATCTACAACTTTGTAGTTTTGAGTTTCTTCAAATTCGGCCTCTAAGGGCCTCAAATTAGCAATTCCAGAACGCTGCCCAGTCTTGACCCGAGACTGGCAGTTTCGGTTCTAAAATTTGTTTCACGTCCTAAAACGTGCACGCTACCTCAACCGACCACAGCGGGAGCCTAAATTCACTCATGCAATCGTTTCTAACGTTCCATTCCACAATCACATAATCATACATTCAATCATTCTAAATTCTATGGGAACATACAACAAACATGTGATAGGCAAACTCAAACCCATAAGCACATCATCAAACATGCATCAAAAATGTAAACTAGAGACCACCACCTAATCAAGCATAATCAAGCAAACTTAATCTAGAGCATAGACATAAAATAGGTGAGCTTATGCTCTTACAATCCGACTTGGAAATACACATAAATTTCCAAAGTAAAAGCTTAATTTAAAAGCTCGGGACCAAAGGAATTTACCTCGATTGAACACAAGGCTAGGCTAGGAGTATGGATCAATTTTCTGCCCTATCTCCTTGGCTGTCCATAGCCGGTTTTGCTCCTCTAATTAGGACCAAAACTTGTTGGTCAATGGGTGGTTCTTCCCTCAAGAATCCGGCTGCCCTAGAACCCAATTTTCTGCATTTTTCTCTTTTCTTTTTTCTTCCTCTCCCATGGCCGGCCACTTGCCTCCAATAGGTACCAAAATTTCTTTCCACTTTTTCTTGTGGTTCTAGCTAGAAATCCGACCCTCTAGCTCACTTTTTTTTCTTTTTCTTCCTTTCCTTTCTTTCTATGGCTCGGCCTCTAAGGTTGGAATGTGAGGGAGAATTTTGCCATAGTTTGGCTAAGCTACCAAAACTTGCTCTAAAATTGTGAACCAACATCACCTATTTATAGGTGAAAGACAAGGTTTCTAGAATTGCATAAAGGGGCCTAAGAGCAAAATATTTGCTCATTGGACCTCCTAGGTGGCCGGCCATTATGGTTCCTTGGTGGGCAAGTTTGCTTGCTCACCAAGTTTTGCTTATGTCACCCATGACATCACTATGATGACATCACACGCTTACATCATCTTGATGACATCATCGCTTACCTCATCTTGATGACATCATCTTGATGACATCACCTTGGTGACATCATCAAGCCAAAAAACTTGTTCTACAAGCACAAGGAAAACCGGCCATAAGGATGCCTTGGTGGGCAAGTTTGCTTGCTCACCAAGTTTAGCTTGCATCACCCTCGTGACATCATCCGCTTACGTCACGTTGATGACATCATGTTGATGACATCATCTAGCTAAATACTTGCTCACCAAGCCAAGTAAAAATCCGGCCATGCATGTATGTGGAAGCAACAAAGAACCGGCCATGCATGTGGACAAGTCACAAAAATATCTTTTCAAGCTAATCTTAGCTTAAATCCTTGTTCCAATGTAACTAGGCTTGTAACCAATTCTTTGCCTAGTTGGAACCTTGGTTAGGAAATTCCATAACTCTAGAATTACATACTAATCCATCATTTACTAACTTTTCTAAAATTGCACTTTGGCCCTACGGACAAAATATTTGCAATTTAGTCCCTGTAGGTCGCCAACTAAAAATCGAGCCACTTGGCTACCATTTCGTGCATAATTATCCGCTGGATACTTAAAAATCCCATAATATAATCCTGCAGTCCATTTCCTTACTAACATACATAATATCAATACTGTTTTTCACCAAAAACAGTATTATCACACTGGACTACAATCCAGAATTCATCTACATAAAAAAATTGGACTGCGTATCGGATTTTCTTAGGACTTAAAATTATTTAGTCCTAATCGCTCTTAAAATCGTGCTTGATTTTTCTACGGTGGTCTCATAGCTTATTCTTGCTTAATTGACCATAATGAAGGTTTTTCCGCAGTATAATCCCATACTGCTTTGCCGTATCTCAGCACCTTCATCTATTTGACCTTCCTGGTCAACCCTTGACTTTTTGGTCAACTTTGACTTTTTCGGTCAAGCTTTGACCAACATAAAATCATAAATTACCATTTTGCCCTTTTTCCTCAAAAGGCCACATGCTTGACTTAAGCAAACTATTGTTGAGTCTCGTAGCTAATTAAACGAGAACTCACACATAAACTGATATTCTGCTCAGATCATGAGCTTCATATTCACATACAAGTTTCAAACTTGAAATTTTCCTTGTCTAAAAGGAAATCATAGGTTCATTGAAATTTCGGGTATTACATTCTACCCTCCTTAAAGAAATTTTCGTCCTCGAAAATTCGGATACTTCTAAGTGGCTTTTCTTCAAATCCACTATTGATCCATCATAACTTATTCATATTCCCATTTTTATACTTTAATGGGATTATGTCTCTTATCTAGAACCATACTCTTACTTTCATATCATACTAACATACTTTCATTCATTCTTACTTCATACTATCTTACTTTCATACTACATACATTCTTACTTACATACGTTCATACTTACATACTTGCATACTTTCTTACATACTTACATACGTATCATGCTATCATCTTCTCCGTTCATATTGCATCACAAAACTATCTTCATAAAAATTTGAGCAAGTATATCATATAACTTGCCATGTTCGAAAAAAAAAATATTTCTTATCATATAACTTTTCGTACATGAAAAGCGTTTCATACTTTAAAATTTTTCCACTCTTGGAAAACATATCTTTAAAATAACTTCTTTCTTGAACCTTTACTTATTATAATGGCCCTTTCTTGGAACTCATCCCATTCCTGGAACTTGTCCCTCAAGGATTCGGCCTATGACCCCTATCTTGGGACTTGTCCCTCAAGGATTCGGTCATTTACTGAACATAACAGCTCCTATCTTGGAACCTTTACTGTTCATAACAGCCCCTATCTTGGAATTCTTCCTCAAGGATTCGGCTGTATTGCATCTTTTATAAAATATTTTCTTTGAATCTTTCAAAGTCAATAATTGAGGAAACATAATATCGTTCGAGTGATGCAATAGATGGCATACTTATATCTTATCGCCTAGCTGCTTGCTAGATAGTAGAAGCTTCTCTCATTGCTTCTAACTTTTCCTTCACGGAACAAGATCGTAATCCTTAGGAATGTCTAAAAATTCCCAATTATTACATAATTTCCCCTTACTGAGGGATCATATCCTTAATTTCATCGTCATACTGATAGCCATCATTCAACTTATTGTTGGTGCATTGCCTTGATATTACCACCGAGTCAAGGCACTACCAAACATTTCTTATTACTACTCAAGGCTCTTGCAGAGTTTGGTTCGATTGCACATGCAACGAACCATATTCTAAATTCTAATTCTAATTCTCTTCATATCTAATACTTATCTCTTCATCTATATCTTAGCATGACGATGAACAGCATACCTTATCTGTCATAACTTATCATATCGTAATAGAGATTCGTCACAATCTCATCATATCATATTGTAGACTCAGCTTGTCCACCATGCTTTCGCTGCGCAACTCTGATCTACTGGCAATATTAGCCCATAGACTCATCTGGATAAATGCGCCAATCTGCAACACAACTGACGTATCGTCTTCATATCATGCAGCCACTCAGCAAATGCAGCCGTTTCTTGAGTCCCATCGAAGATGCGTGACTCCATTCCTTCGGATGCCAATTAAGTCTTGCGGTCCTCTTCAGTCGTACCCGGGTTTCACACCAGGTTCAAATCTTTACTATTCTAATACTATGACCTCACATAGCTACTTGTTACTCTAACTAAACTAGAGTAAGAAAACTTACTTGCAAAACTGTGGCTTTGGCGGCAGAACTGTGAAACTGGATGACAGAAAACTTTGCTCTGATACCATCTCTGTAACGCCCCGAACCGTCACGTGTAGGGGCGTCCTACTCCTACTGCGCAGACGTGGGCCGTTACATTTCTTGCTTAACTTACTTCTTAATTTAAAAAGCTTAAACTGCGGAAAATTCGGAGTAAATTTTTTTTTTTCTTTTCTTGCTTACATAAAACTTAACTTATCTTCATGCATAATCATAAGTACTCACTCGAGTACCGAGCTTTCATAATCCTATTGAAAGCTAACGTATTCATATCGTGAACTAAACCCAACCTAGTGTGGGTCGGTACAACACGAGGCAATTTGCTTGCCATCATCCTTGAAAACCATTCCATAATTTGTTCTTGAAAACAATTTCTTAAAAATAGTTTTCTTCTTGAAAATCATCACTTGCTCATACTATCTCAACATATCATAAAACACATTTTTTTTTCAAATACATTTTTCAAAACATATTTTACATAACATAATTTTACAAAACGCGTGCAGTGTCCCATCCCACATTTCACAGTCTGTAGCGCCAGCCTTCACAGTCTTGCATCAAGGATTGCCGGTAGGTAGCTAACCTACAGCATGAACGTAAGTAATGAGCTAATGCTCAGTAAGCACAACATTCAGTCCGCAAAACATTTTTCATAAAAGAATGCATGAACCAATTATGCTTTCTTGTGAATCAATTAAACTTTTCTAAACTATTTGATTCTATTGCTTACATGTCATGTGTGCACGTATCGTGGTCCATAGCTATGGGTGGCTGGAGGCAGGCATCCAATCCAACTCAAACCATGAAACAAACTGTTTAACATGGAGTAATTGGGGCAGCCAATCCAATCAACCCAAACCATAGACTAAACCGTTTAAACCCGCCATCGTAGCAAGTCGGTACGACACAATGACATTAGTTTGTCTTAAATGTATTCTTACCATGTAGTTAAATATTAGTGAACATGCTACGTGATGTCACTATATTAAACGTATAACATAACTTAACATAAACCATAACATAAACATAGTAACATGAACCTCATAACATAGTATCATATCATCATAACATAACCTCATAACATAGCATCATAGCATAAACATAACCTCATAACATAACGTC
>JAINRH010000360.1:0-26041 GCA_025413025.1 Ficus hispida
TTGATACCATTAGTAATGACTCATGCCTTTTTTTTAATATGATATTGTCTACTTTGGACCTTGCATGCACATTTTGCGTCTTAGACTTTAACCCAAAAAGCCCCACAAATTAGAGTGTTCTCTTTACTTGTAAACCATCACATATATTCATTTTAAGTAATATGGACTGCACAACTTAATTTTATTTATTTATTTATTTATTTTTAAGTAGGATTGATGATTGTCACATGATATCACAAAAGATAATTTACATATATACTAGAAAAATGGTATAAAAAAATAGAGAGAAGAGTTTCTTATTATTACCATTATTATGTGTAGATACAAGTTTAATGGTCATATATATAGGTCTAGAATCATTAAATGGGAAAAAAAATAAAATAAAAGACTGCGATTACATAAACAAGATACATGCCACTTATATAGCTTAATGAGGAAGTTATTATGAAAGTTACGACATACAAATATAATTGTAATCAAAGTGCAGATATTGGAATTCAAACGGGGACGCTAGAGAATCGATTGATTTTAAATATGATTTACTTGAAAACTAACTAAAAATTTAAAATGACGGAACGAAAATTTCAATATTTGTTTCAATTATATTGAGTATTTTTGTTTTATTTAATAATTTAGTTGTAATATTATTTCATTTATTTAATATAGATTGACGGAATATGCTTTTTGCTTTTTTCACCCTCACAAAAAGAGCAATATGCCTGCGGAAATATATTTCAATATTTGCACAGTATTTTTCATGTATTACATATCTCACTAATAAATTTTCTTCAAAAATATTAAAATGCCTATAAATATGCACAGTCGCATAGAAAGTCATTCCACACAACAATAAAATATCTGCTATTACAAATTTAATTTCTCTGGAAATGATGGAATTCCTTCGGTGGTTGGGTCTTCTTTTCTTCTTCCTTATTTCTCCAATCAACTCTTTATCTGCTCTTCCTTCTTCTCACTTTTCTTCTCATCTTTCACTCTGTCATCCCATGAAATCTCTGCTTTGCTCCACTTCAAGAACTCTCTTTCCGTATTCAATATACTTCTTACTGTGCTGATTATTAGGAATTACTAATCCTAATAGTACAGTATCTTGGGATATGAGCAGGGACTGTGCATATGGAGTGGAGTCACATGTGATGAGGTCTCCAGTCTTGTCGTTAGCTTGATCTTGGCTGCAGTGGGCTTCAGGATCATCCACTCCAACAGCAGTTTGTTCCTCCTCACTCATCTCCAAACTCTTGTTCTCTCCTATAATTTCTTTTATGGATCAAAATCTCACCCCAATTAGTAGATTTATGAATATGATTCACTTGGCCTTCTGACTCTGGTTTCACTGGCCAACTCCCTCTGGAATTCTCTTCTTGTCTAGTTTGGTTACGCTTGATCTTAGTAGGAACTATGATTTGACTCTTGAGACTTTTAGTTTGAAATGTATTGTTGCAAACTTAACTAGTTTCAAAGAATTGAACTTGTTTGGTGTCAACATGTCTTTTGTCTCACCTAATTCCTTTAAAAATTTATCAACTTCTTTGAAATCTCTGATCTTCGTTTCAGTGGACTGCAAGGAGAGTTTCCAGAAAACATTTTTCACCTTCCAATCTTCAAACGCTTGATTTAAGTTATAATAGGAATCTCAATGGTTCATTTCCTCACTATAATTGGACTAGCCAATTGAAAAATCTAAATCTTTCTGGAACTGGATTTTTAATAGATTTACCTTATATTTCCAAAACATTGAAGTCTTTGAATTCTTTGTTTCTCAGATCCTGCAATTTCAAAGGATCGTATCTTGCACTGCTTGGCAACTCAACACAAATCCCATGGTCCTCTCTTCTAAATCTAGAGAAATTGACTTCTTTAGATCTTTCTAACAATAATTTCATAGGTCAGCTCCCACACATTTGCAACAACTCCACAAAAATTACTTTTTTGTGTGATTTCCCAAAACATCAATTATTGGGTTCTATTCCATTGAAGTTGAAAGCCTTGTCCTTATCTAACAACTTACTTAATGGGACAATACCTATTTGGTTATATTCCCTACCACAATTGCAGGATCTAGATCTAAGTAGAAACCAATTCACTGGTCACATTGACGAATTCCAATATGCTTCTTTGGTTACTCTTAGCTTAGAATCAAACAAACTACAGGGCTTTATTCCACGATCCATTTTCCAGCAAGTGCATCTTTATTAATTAGATCTTTCATCAAATAACTTGAGTGGTGTCTTGCAGTTTGACCAGTCTTCAAAGTTAAAAAATCTCCAGTATATTGATCTCTCTTTTCGTAGCATATCAAGGGATTCCATCAACTCCATCATATCTGCTTTGCCCAACACCCTTCGATCCTTGTCTTTGTCTTCATGCAACATCAGTGAGTTCCCACACTCTTTAAGAAGATTTGAAAAATTAGGATGGTTGGACCTTTCCAACAATCAAATTGAAGGGATTGTTCCCCAATGGTTTTGGAAAGTTGGGAAGGATTCATTGGGGTATCTAAATATTTCTCACAATCTCTTAACACACATGGAGCAAATTCCTTGGAAAGAACTAGAACTTATTGACCTAAGCTCCAACCGACTTCAAGGTCATCTTCCAATTCCACCACCTTCAACTGCTCTGTTTCAATCTCAAACAATCAATTCGTTGGAGAGATATCTCCTCTGTTTTGCAACCTTAGTCAAATTGAAGTCCTTGCTTTGTCAAACAACAGTTTGAGTGGGAACATCCCCGCATGCCTTGGAAATTCTAGCAACTCCTTCTCTGTTTTAGATTTGCGGATGAATAGGTTCCATGGCGTAATCTCTCTAGCTTTCTCAACTTTATACTCCTTGAGGACTCTGAACCTGAACAGAAATCAATTGGAGGGTCCATTACCACAATCTTTGGTCAATTGTGAAAAGTTGGAAGTTTTAGACGTTGGGAATAACAAGCTAAATGGATCCTTTCCCTTTTGGTTGGAGTCTCTTCCAGAGCTACATGTTCTTATCTTAAGAGCTAATAGATTTTCTGGCCCCATAAGTGATCCAAAGGTGAGATTTCCCTTTCAAAAGCTGAGAATCATCGACCTCTCCAACAACGAATTCACAGGTCTTTTACCAACAGAATATTTTCGGAATTTTGCAGCGATGATGGATGCTCGTGCAGATTGCTTGGTGTACATGAATTACTCAACTCCATTAATGTTTTATTACGAAGATTCAATTGTGGTGGCAATGAAAGGGTTCTACGTTGAGCTGGTGAAGATCCAAACCCTGTTCATAACCATCGATTGCTCAAGAAATTACTTCACAGGGGAGATTCCAGAGTTGATTGGGAAGCTCAATTCACTCAAAGGATTGAATCTTTCTTACAACAAGCTAACTGGTCTAATTCCACCATTGTTGGGTAATTTGAGCAATCTCGAGTGGTTAGACCTCTCCTCAAACAAACTTTCAGGGAAGATTGCATTGCAATTGGAAGCAGGTTTGAATCAACTTGGATTCTTAAACCTTTCCAATAATGAATTGACGGGACCAATACCTCGTGGGAAGCAGTTTGATACATTCAACAATGATTCGTACAGTGGAAACATGGGATTATGTGGATTTCCTCTGTCTAAACCATGCAGCAATCATGAGGCACAACAAGACGAAGGTAATGATCATGATGGAGAAGACGAGAATGGAATGATTGATAGGAAGGTGGTGATGATGGGATATGCAAGTGGACTGGTGATCGAAATCTCGATTGGTTACATGGTGCTTTTCAGTAGAAGTTGTGATTATTGGTTTCTGAAAAGATTTGGAAGAGGACGGCGTCGTAGAACAAGCACCGGCTCAAGAGGGAGGAGAAGGCCAAATTAGCAAGCAGAGGAAAACAGAGTCTCATAGGAAGTTTGGAAGAGTAAGTCGGTAATGTCTTTGTAGTTTTTAATTTTCAATACAAAACTTTATCGGCTCCATAATTATTTTCTTTTCTTTTCTGTTTCTGGGTTTTGCTGCTGACAGGAAAGTGCATGCTGTTGATTATCAGGAGCAACTGATACTACGCCGGACCGAGAGGCGTGGCTCTTAAAACACGATTCAACTTGTCTTTGAGTTGATTTCTTTTTCAAAACACTCTGTAGATGGAGTGCATGTGAATAATTTACAATTTGGTCCTGTCTATAGTGTCTGTTGTTGTCTCAAGAAATTTTAAGATTCTGGTGATAATAATTGAGGTTTTTGTCATAGCAAGTCATGGTGTTCTTGAGTTTACATTTTTCCGTTTTAATACCTGTTCAATGCAATTACTATTCAAGCTGTGCTATGAGTTATAAAACTTGAAAATAACAAATTTAAACGACACTTAGATGCAAAACGCCAAAACCTGAATTACGACAGAACATGAGAACGATGGACATTCAAAACGACAAAAAAACTTACGAAGCATAATTAAAAACGACAAGAGCCTATGACTGGAGAAACGCAACGAAAAACGACAATAACCTATAAAGAAAAAAAGATGAACTTGAAAAGATAGGAAGCTTGGAAAAACAAAACAATGTCAAGTGACAACAATCAATCACAAAACGACAACAAACCTCAAAATGACTATAGATTATGTTAAAATTACAAGATATATATATATTCTTTTATTTAATCTTAAATCAAGTTTTTTTTTAAATTAATTTAATTATAATTTTTATAATTTACGTTAAATTAAGTTTTGAGGCTTTATTTTTAGACAAACAAATATTAGCTAAGAATTTCCAATATATATATATATATATATATTAGCTAAGAATTTCAAGCTTTCAAGTTTACCTAAATACCCCTAAGAAATAGAACAAGCGCTGTACATGTATATTCATTTCCATTAAAAAAAAAAAGTTGACAGGATAGAAAAATGACAAGTTCGAAGTCGTTGGGTTTGGCAGGGACGTCGTTATGGTGCTCAAACTTAAAAAGGAAGTTATGAAAATCTTCCATAACAATTATATATTTCTAACAAGCAGAGGAAAACAGAGTCTCGTGGGAAGTTTGGAAGAGTAAGCCCGTAATGTCTTTGTAGTTAAAATCTGTTGTTCATTTTAATTAATTTCAGAACAAAACTTTATCAGCTTCCTAATTATTTCCCTTTCTTTTGTGTTTCTGGGTTTTGCATCTGTACAGGAAAGTGCATGAAAGTACTGCTGATGATCAGGAGCAACTATTGCTACCCCCGACCGAGTGGCGTGGCTCTTAAAACATGAGTGTCTTGTTTTTTAAGTTAATTTCTTGTTTCAAAAAACTCTGTAGACAGAGTGAGCGTTGACAAATTTTATCATTTGGTCCTTTTGTATTGTGTCTGCTGTTGTCTCAAGAAATATTCCTACTGGTGTTCTTGTGTTTGCATTTTGGCTGTTTCTGCAATGCAATTACTATTCAGGCTGACCAATGACTTAAAACCTGCAGAGCGAATAAAAATGACAGTCGTTGAATCACGATAAAACATGAGAAAGATGGACATCTAAGAAGACAGAAATAGCTTAAGAAGCACAATTAAAAACGACAACAACCTAGAACTTGAGAAACGTAACAAGAGACGACAACATCCTAAGCAGAAATAAAGATGAACTTGAAACGATAGAGAACTTGGGAAAACAACAACAGCGTTAAAAGACAACAATGAATTAACAAACGAACCGCAAAAACGACAATGAAACTGCAAAATGAGAGTCGATTATGTTAATATTACACAATTTATATATTCTTTTACTTAAACTTATATTAAGTTTTTTTTTTTAAACCAGTGAAATGACTTAAATACCCCTAAGAAAGGGAACACCTCCACACTCGCCCTAGAAGATAAGGTGAAACAGATTGACCCCCCTCCCTCTTTTTTTTTTCCCTCCCTCCATGCAACCCACGAGAAGATTATATTCTTTTAAAATCATTTTTCAAATGCATAGTTATCCATATATATCTATATTCGAAGTTTTTATATTTTCTGTTTTCATTTTAGAATAATTCTTGTACCTCTCTTCCACGCTGCCGACCGGGAAGCTTTAAAAATTAATTAGAAGCCCAAGTCGATCCCATGGTCACTTTGGAGATAATATTGTTCGGTTGTGTGTTTCTGATCTCTCTCTCTCTCTCTCTCTCTCTATATATATATATATATCAATTAATTTTGGTCTTTTGCAACCATCGGTGGCGAATGTTTCTTCAATGAAACAATCACGAGTAAAGGCACACGTTTTCTAGTTTTATAGCGAACATGTGTACTATTTCAATTCTGTTTTTTTTTTCTCCCCCCTCTTAAACAAAAAATATAAATGGTGGAAACAATAATTGGTAAGAATATCAAGATATTTTAATTAGGTTGTCACTTTTTTAGAATCCTCATTATCTATCCACGCAATACGTTGTGAGGCAATATAAGTGGACCAATTGATTGATTACTCTTCAGTCAAGTCATGTGGACAATATTTCATAAGTATTTTCATAGTAGATCATTAAAGCGTTGATATGTCATGTCCCGAACCAGAAAAAATTGATGCCACAATGCTCAAAGAAATAAATCATATATAATTGTAGAACAGGCACAAAGAAATAAATCAATATTATATCTTAAACGAAAGGCCACAACAGGACTTGTCATGAAGTCTTAGTGTTGCTGATAAAAATCATAATTGATGGGATATTGAACCAAATCAATGTAACTCAACCCAAAGTCTCTTAATATTTCCTCCATGATCAACACAGACGCTTTCATCCTTTGCATTTGCAAATTCAAGATACTAAATTAGGCGATTGACTTTATATTTGTATTTGAATATTTGATGTCCATGAATTATATTAGTATATACAGACTAAATTATGATAGCCATTATATTTTATGTTTGAGTTCTATGCAGCAGAATTATAGAGCCTTATTTTAAAACAAAACTAAAGTAATCAATAAAATTTTATTACTATGCACATTAAAACTTTTACCTGTTTTCTTTTAACTTTATTATATATTTTTCACATCGCAATTTTTGTCATTTTCTGTTAATTCTATTATATATTTTTCTTTTCTTAACGGTGTTTATTGGGATGAAAATTCTCTATCTGTCACTGATAATTTGTAAACGCTTGAGATATATATGGTCTCCTCATATTCAGATAGAGTTCTCCCTGTTCTAAAATTCTAGTGCTATTTGATGGATAGACGGACCCATGTTGGTTGCCGTCAAATTATATATAATTGACCCAACAAATTTTAGGGATTCAGAGGTAAATAACATTTTTTTTAATAAGTTTTTTAACAAATGATCAAAAATTTTTTAAAGATAGATAAAAGATCATTTTTTCTAAAATAGTCAATCAATTTTCTTAAATATTAATTAATTATTGATTGACCATAATATAAATAACGAAATATCATGGTCGATCAAATATGAAAAAAAGGTTAAACAGTCATTTTTGCTATAAAAAAATTCGATAATTTATTAGATTAGGTGATTAAAAAAGGTCACTTAGCATAAATTTTTTATTATTTTCATATGTTACTTATCTAATCAAGACATGAAGATGAGAACAACTTGTACAAAAGAGTAAAGACTCTGATTAAAAAATCAATAATAATTAACATGCCTGATTTTGGTGCTGAGCATCATTAACTCTAGTACTCACTACACGGGCAGCACTTATATATATATATATATATATATATATATATATATATATATTCTAAACGGCACTTGGCAATTAAACTTTTGCAGCCATCATGGTCGCTTTTGCTTATTCTTTTATGCTTTTTTCATACTAATTATGTCTAAAGTCATCGTACGAGGATATGATAACTTTTATTCATAGTGCCGTTGCTGGAAAACTTTCCTGACTACCACTGTCGCAAAGCTAGCTAGAAAGGGGCACCGATTAGTATACATTTGAGATACATATAATGATCCTCTCCGTATTTTAATAATTCCAGTGATTGCTGTTTAATGGATGGAGGGCCACATGTAGCTAGATTGTAGTCAAAGGTGGACAAATATTGAACTTGACTACTAATGGAGGACTCATTGACGGAACTTGATCCAATTAAACTTAATTCCGTGAATTGATTATTTAATATAGACAGTAAGATGAGAAAAGTATACAAACAAAAGAGCAAAAGTCTGAAGTCATAAAAGCGGCAGCATATAAAAATAAATAAAAAAATCAAAATCAAAAACCGCACTTTGCTATTAAAGCTGTGAAATCGTAAAGTAATTTTCTTCCAACTAAAGTCTAAAGACATTGTATGAGGAAATGATATATATATATATATATATATATATATATATTAAGGATTGGGAATAAGTGGAAGACGAAGAAAACAAAGTCTACTCCGATGTCCGTTCCTTGGAGTCTTCATAGTGGTGCTTTTTTAAACAAAGACCAAAAAAGTTATAAAACAATAGCAAGAATTAAAAAAGAGAGAGCCACTCAACTTTATGAATTTTAATGATTTTAGAAGGAGAAGGAGGAAGTGTCAAGTTCACATATAATATTTATAGTACAGTTAATAGGACGTACGTCAATGATTAATAATTTAATTGAAAACACAAAACTGCATTATAAAAATAAAATTTTTTAAATAAATTTAGTTTTCAGTGGTCCTGGTTTGAGCCCATCATAGTAACTTGACAAACCGATATAAAAATATCTTAAAAACCCACTGAATATATAAATTAATGAATTCCTAATACATTAAAACTCTGTTATACACATGACTAAATTAGGGGTCTTTGTAAAAAATTTGTCTATTGTTGTTTGTTGTTGCTTTCCTTCGCACCCTTGGAGATGAGAAAGCCATTGGTGTATGATTGTTGTCCCATGGTTTGTTTTTTTGAAAGTATATAATTGAGCTATGGTTTTATTTACTTAAATATTTTTGCTTGGTTTAATGTTCGTTCAATAACTAATTGTGATATTCTAGCCAGTTTCTTCTAATGCTATTTACTTCCTCTCGATATTTATTTATATTTAAATGTACGTACGTACGTATGTATGTACAATGACTGGACAAATATGAAGGAAAAAAGGAATCTAGTATGTACTGAAGCCATCGAATAAGAAAAATTATAACTTTATTTCCATTCAATAGTTGACATAAATAACTATGTTCTTATTAATAGAAAATTATATCTAATTTCATTTTCAAATACTGCTTCCACTGAAAAGGGGAAAAAAAAAATTTTCTGGCTCTGCTACTGTCAGAAGCTGGAAAGGGTATATATTGGTATACACCTGAGAGACATATCGATTAATTTGACTTCTACCAATGGATGACTCATTAATGGGACTGGATCCAAATAACTTAATTCCGTGAATTAATTACCAATGTGGGTAATAGATTGGTTAAAAGACGAAATCTAACTATTCAAAATATCAGGTAACTATAAATTATATATTATTATAAATATATTTTCATTTAATTAAAAATCATTTCTTATTAATTTATTTATTTAAATTTATTATATTTGCAGAGAAGAATCACTAAACATAACTCTTTGAGGAGAAATTGACGAGAATTTGATGAAAATGCAGTTCAAAAAATGTCCGAACCAGTTGTAATCGGCTTTACAGCTATGGCAACTAAACAATATCTTAGTAAGTATAAATATAATAAATATTAATATATACAAATTTACCCAAATAACAATAAGATATTTCTAATCATTATTTTTAATAATTATAAATATACAGGTGGATTTTATATAGCAAGCACTTCTGGAACATCATTTTATTTTGAACCAAACATCGCTGAATCAAAGAAAATCAAAAAAAGGTATTCTAAATATTTATTACAAAAATAATATACTTACTTATACATTTTACAATTCTCTTAAAAAATTAACATTATTTAATATCTTATCTATTTATAGGTTTAGTCATTCCATTCAAGGAATAGACTTTATTGCTCCGTCGACGCAAAAATCAATAACATTAGAAGAGCAAAAAAACAATGCATAGACTGATGGTAGCAGAACTTTGGTCCTTAGATCCATATCAAAATCAGGTAAATCTTGATTTATTATTTCTCAATTATAATATATAATTTAATAAATTTTTTCCTCTTCAAATAACAGGACAAAAAATTTACTACAAAAGCAACCATTACTGAAATTGATACACAACAAGGTTGGTTTTACAATGCCTGTCCTCACTGCTATAGACGTGTCAAACAACCAGGAACTTCATGGTGGTGCGACAATAATGCATATTTAACGACAATACCAATCAGTTGGTAATATTCATCACTTTTATTATAAAAATTAATAAATAACTCTTAAACACTACAAAATTTACTAACTTTCTATTATTTATAATAGGTACAAAATTAATACTCGAATCGAAGACAGCACTGGGGGCATGAATATTGTTATGCTTGGAAAAATAGTACATCACTGGTAAATAAATCTTACTCCATACTAACAATTCAAGAAGGATAAATCGATCCAAACATCATTCTCCCTCTCCTCGATCAACTAAAAGGCATGTCAAAAATATTTTTGATTCAATTTCGTCCAAGAGGTGCATTTATTGATGCAACGGTTATTAAAATCTTTGACGACAATGAATCACAAATGTTATTGCCTACACCACCAATCGAATCCCCAAAAGATATCCCAGCACCATTAACATCTTTGGATCCAGAAACACTACTGTCAGAAACAAAAAAGGCATGAAAAAACAGCTTTTCATCATCAAACCCATAATAGAGGAGATTGAATCAAGGTACATTACTATGCATAATTTGTTTCAAAATTTTTGTATTTGTATACATAAATTACAGACAATTATATAATTATACTCATCGTTATTTCAGCCCCCAGCAACATCCTTCCTCAATAGAAATTCAAACATTTTCTGTTGACCCATCTAGAAAACGAAAAGAATCAATGTATAATTATCTTTTATATATAATTACATATTATATAATTATACCAATTTCAATTTTATTTATGAACATAAAATAATTAATTTTTTTCTTATAACAGATCTGAGGACAAGGGGAAGAAGAGTAAACACGGTTGATGATATTTTCAGTGCAAGATGTTTCATTTCTAACAACTCTGTTTATAAATATATATCTACATATGTTTGTCTGTATATATAAATTCAACATTTTAATATAAACTTGAATGTAAATATTATAATATTATAATAATAAATACTAAACAAATATACTGATCATAATTATATTATTTATCTTAACTAACTATTTTTATTGTATAATATTCAATTATTTCCTTTTATTTTTTCCTTGCATCCCTGTGCGTAGCACGGGTATTAGATTCGTTATATCTAAAATGATAGGCCACAATAGGACTTGTCTTGAAGTCTTAGTCTTGCTATGATAAATCATGAATTCATGAGATATTGAACCAACTTAATTTAACTCAACCTAGAAGATACATTAGGATGAGAACATGTACGGATGACTTTTTTTTATTTATGGGTATAGGTACCCACCTCTAATGGGGTGAGTATGGGAGATAGGATATGGGTGTGGGGGTGGGTATTAGGGGTTAAGATTAAATCCCGACCCCATACCCATACCTACCCCGCTTATATTCATTCTTACAAAAATATAATTTATTATATCTAAATATGTGTATTTTTAGTGTTTTAATATTTTAGTTTGTTTTATAAGTTTAGTTTATAGATTCTTATAATATGGATTTTTTTTTATTTTAGTTTCATTTTCAGTTATATTATTGATTATGTTGATAAATATTATGAGAACTTGTTTTTAACTTTTTTCATTCTTAATGGGTAAACGGGTAGGATATGGGTATAGCAACCATAATGGGGAATACGCGCTCCACACATGCATTAACTTAGGTGGTTTTGGTGGTAGGTATGGGGGGTAAAATGGAAGATATGGGGGTAAAATGGAAGATATGGGGAAGCGTGCCACCCTTGTCCCATCCCATTGACATCCTTAAGAATATGTTCCATTAATTAACATATGCTTAGTCTCGTTTCAAAGTCTCTTAATTTTTCCTCCATAATCAAGACAGAAGTTCTCATTGTTTGTTTTTTCAAATTCGAGTTACAAGTACTATTTACCTTATGTTTGGATGACATATCCAATTTTTGAAATTGAAAATTTTTGCAGAAGATTATTTTTTCTTAACTTTTTTCATTATTCTCTCATTTGAAAAAGGAAAACTATTTTATTTTCAAACTTATATTGTATAGTACCCTTTTGGAAAAAGAAAATGAATCTTTTTGAAATCTTCTCATAATACACTATCCTTAACATCATTTCTTCTCATTCCATACAACTTTTTATTTTCAAAATGAAAACTTTTAGACATCCAAACAGTATCTTATGCTCAAAATGAAAAAACTTTCTAGTTTAAAATAAAAAAATTTCTTTTCAAAAATGGACGCATGATCCAAACAAAGATGCTTAAGATTTCATTGGACTAGTCCCCAGAAATGAATTAGGGCTGTAGAAGAACCTCTTTCTTTTTTTTTTTGGCTGTATGTTTCTGGACAATGATGAACTTAAGTAGTGGTGTGTTTTGGGCCAACAAACTACGAAAAATATTCATGGAAAAACGTAATAGCTGCCACAACATTTCCTCCAAAAGCTCGTCTTTCAGTTCCGGTTTTTTCTGGACTCTTATCGGTATCATAATCCTTATCACTAAAACACCTGCAGAGAATAGAGATTAAAACCAACAAATTTACATTATAAGAGCCAACAACGAGAAGCTAAGTGTACATTAATATCTAAAACAGTAGCCTTTTCTGTTTACACTAACAAGGAATCAAAGTCAATCACTTCAACAATTTGATAGAATTTCGAGTCACTTAATAGGACTTGACATGAGTTGGATCCAGTTTCTAGGCCTTTTATTCTCGTTTTACAGCATTTTTTGACAAGATTATTGATGTTTTATTTTTGTTGCTTGTATAAAACTGATCTGTAGTGATTTTCTTTTTCACTGCAAGCATTAGAAGAAGAAAATACTCCGATTGTTTATGGCCGTACAAGGAGAAGTAAAAATTTATTATCTTCATCATGTGGTTCTTATATTGTTTTACTTTGTCTAATTTCAAAGATTTTAGTGTTGAATCTAGTGTACTGTGATTATTTACATAATTGAAGTTTTAATTTGGATCTCTATAAAAAGACTTTGAATATTAGGATTGTGACAGCCAATTTCAATATAACCCAACCCAGTACAATACGTTTTGTAAAGATACAAATTGTGATAATAATAAATGATTGATTAGAACAATAGACAAGAATATGGGTCAACGATTTTTAACTTGTGGAACAAGTATAATGAAATAAATTTTATCCATAATTAATAGTACATTAAAATTGACAGGCCACAACAGGACTTGTCACAAAGTCTAGTATTGCTGTTATAAGTCATGAATTGATGGGACATGGAACCAATTTAATTTTTACTTAATTGAGAAGATACATTATGGATGAGAGCAGGTTTCATTATTGTCAATATGCGCTTAGTCTTGTTCCAAAGTGTCCAAATTTTTCCTCCATGATCAAAAGAAGTTTTCATCCATTGGTTATTCAAATTCAAGTTATGAGAATCTAAGATGAATTGGTTGTCAATGTTGTATCTATCTATTTCGTTCTCAATCTCTTTATTCATCATCTTTCTTATTATATCATTTTCATAAAACCTTGTTAAACATGATATGATTAGAGCAAAAAGTCATAAGTTTTGGAATCTTTCTTTGTCAAAACAAATAAATTGCTTGATAAGAAAGTCTTTAGTAAAAATATATGCATTTGTTGAAAGTCTTTAGTAACAATCTCCATGAGTTGAACCTGGAAATTTGAATGAAACGAGACAATCTCATTTTTGATGAGTGAAACGGTTGAATTTTCCTCTATGCATATATTGAATTCGTTTTCTAATTATGAATTTGGCAATAAGAGGCTCCTATAGGATATGTTTTAGCAATGCATATTTCTCCAAATATCTTTCTTTTTAAAATACATGTCTTTATGTATTTTCTGATTTTCAGAACATTGCATCTTCTTCTCTCCTAGGTGGTCTTTCATAGTCATAATCCTAAGGTGATTGAAAAAATTTTGAATATGCATTGCTCATATAATCCTAAGGGAAATAGGAAATGATTCTCATTGGAATCCATGAGACATATTGTCTTCTCACTATTTTTTAAAATTCAAGTGTCACATGTAGATTGTAGTCAAATTTATATGGACAAATTAACTTGAGTACTACTACTGGATGACTCCTTAATCATGGAACTTGATCAGATGAACCTAATTCCGTGAATTTGTTATTTAATCAAGAAAAGAAGATGAGAAAAGTATACGAACAAAACAACCAAAGTCTAAAGTTACGAAAGAGAATTTCAATTAATTTAATAACTTTTATTAAACAAATTTTGTTTTTAATCGGTCCTGACTTGAGCCCAACGCAATAACTTAACAAAATAATTATAGTATAAAAATATCTTAAAACTGAACGTATAAATTAATGAATTCCTAATATATTAAAACTCTGTTAAACAAATGACTAAATTAAGGGGTCTTTGTAAAATGTTTGTCTATTGTTGTTTATTGTTGGTTTCCTTTGACCTTTGACATAAGAAGCCAATGTTTGTATGACTGTTGCCACCCCAACAACCACCCCCAACCACCCCCACCCCCCCCTTTTTCCTAAAAGTATATAATTGAGCTATGGTTTTTATTTACCTATTGTAGTTTGTGATATTGTTTTGTAAATATAAGTAGATTCATATTTATGCTAAGTTAAACAAATTACACGGAGTATGATTTAAAAAACAGAAATTATATAAATTTGAAAATGAAGTACATTCATGAATTTTGCTTGCCGAAAAATAATAATAAAATAGCACGTCAACTTTTTTTTGGTTATTGATTTTCAACTAATTCGGAAATCAAAAAATTAAGAAATCTTCTAAATTTGATCATTTTTTTTAAACTGTGTTTTTCCGCTCAAATCAAATTTTAAGTTGGTCCACATGGTAAAGGTGATTAACACAAATCAAAGGTTGGATTGGACAAATTATAGCACTGCCATTAAGGAAGGAAAAATTTAAAATAAATAAACGTAAATTAATAGCCCAAGTGATCCTGAAAGTGATCCAACAATTAATAATTGGTACATTTATATCGACAATCCCACATTCTCACATTAAAATTCTGTTTTTACTTCTAGAAGGTTTTTAAATTTCTAGGAAATTTTTGCAAAATCTATCCCCACAAAACATCATAGCTAGTAAAATGACATTATACTTAGACCGACGTAGCAAACAAACATACCAAAAAAGCCACAATAAGGTTAGTAGAGTAATATTAAATTCCCATATTAAAAACAGACAGAAACAAAATTTGTCATGAAATAAGTTTCTAAAATATGATTTAAAAAAAAAAAAAAAGGCCTTGTGGAATATGCTTTATTCTAAATATTCTAAATACCTAGTCATCATATGTACTCCTCTTAGATTGGGTGCCTGTAAATATGCATTGTCGCATAGCATGTCATTCCACACAAAATTAAGAATACATTCTCTTTTAACTTCTCACTGAAATCATGATGATGGTTTTCCTTGCATGGTTGGGTCTCCTTTTCTTCTTCCTTATTACGTCTCCATTCAACTCTTCATCTGCTCTTCCTTCTTCTCACTTTCCTTCTCATCTTCCACTGTGCCATTCCCATGAAAGCTCTGCTTTGCTCCACTTCAAGAACACTCTTTCCATAACAACTGATAGTTATAGTTTTAATTTCTCTAATTGTGCTGATTACTATGGAATTGCTAATCCTAATAGTACAGTATCTTGGGATATGAGCAGGGACTGTTGCACATGGAGTGGAGTCACATGTGATGAGGTGTCCGGTCATGTCATCAGGCTTGATCTTGCCTGCAGTGGGCTTGAGGGCATCATCCACTCGAACAACAGTTTGTTCCTCCTCACTCATCTCCAAACTCTTGTTCTCTCCTATAATTTGTTTTTATATGGTTCCATCTCACCCCAATTTGGTAGATTTGTGAATATGATTCATCTTAACCTTTCTGATTCTGGTTTCACTGGCCAACTCCCTCTGGAATTCTCTTTTTTGTCTAGTTTGGTTACACTTGATCTTAGCAGGAACTATGATTTGACTCTTGAGACTTTTAGTTTGAAACGAATTGTTGCAAACTTATCCAGTCTCAAAGAATTGAGCTTGAGTGATATCAATATGTCTTTTGTCTCACCTCATTCCTTTATGAATTTGTCAACTTCTTTGACATCTTTTGATCTAAGTTTCAGTGGACTGCGAGGAGAGTTTCCAAAAAATATTTTTCGCCTTCCCAATCTTCAAACGCTCGACTTAAATTATAATGAGAATCTCAGTGGTTCATTTCCTCAATATAATTGGAGTAGCCAATTGAGAAATCTATGTCTTTCTAGAACTAGATTTTTGATAGATTTACCTTATCTTACTAAAGCATTGAAGTCTTTGAATACTTTGTTTCTCAGATCCTGCATTTTCAAAGGATCGTATCTTACACTGCTTGGCAACTCAACACAAATCACATCCTTAGACCTCTCTTTTAATAATTTTGGTGGTCAAATCCCATGGTCCTCTCTTCTAAATCTAGAGAAATTGACTTCTTTAGATCTTTCTAACAATAATTTCATAGGTCAGCTCCTTGACATTTGCAACCACTCCACAAAAATAACCTTTTCGTGTGATTTCCCAAAACATCAATCATTGGGTTATGTTCCATTGAAGTTGAAAGCCTTGTCCTTATCTAATAACTTACTTAATGGGACAATACCTACTTGGTTATATTCCCTACCACAATTGCAAGATCTAGATCTAAGTAGAAACCAATTCACTGGTCACATTGACGAATTCCAATATACTTCTCTGGTTACTCTTAGCTTAGAATCAAACAAATTAGAGGGCTTTATTCCAAGATCCATTTTTCAGCAAGTGAATCTTTATTCATTAGATCTTTCACCAAATAACTTTAGTGGGGTCTTGCAGTTAGACCAGTCCTCAAAGTTAAAAAATCTCAAGTTTGTTGATCTTTCTTTTATTAGCATGTCAAGGGATTCCATCAACTCCATCACATCTGCTTTGCCCAATACCCTTAAATCCTTGTCATTGTCTTCGTGCAACATCAGTGAGTTCCCACACGCTTTAAGAAGCCTCGAAAATTTAGAATGGTTGGACCTTTCCAACAACCAAATTGAAGGGATTGTTCCCCAATGGTTTTGGAACGTGGGAAAGGATTCATTGTTGTTTCTAAATATTTCTCACAATCTCTTAACACATATGGAGCAGTTTCCTTGGAAAGGCATATTTTTTATTGACCTAAGCTCCAACCGGCTTCAAGGTCATCTTCCAATTCCACCACCTTCAACTTCTCTGTTTTCAATCTCAAACAATCAACTCGTTGGAGAGATACCTTCTTCATTTTGCAACCTTACTTCGATTGAAACCCTTGATTTGTCGAACAACAATTTGACTAGGAGCATTCCTCCATGCTCTGGACTCTCAAGAGTAACAATGGGAAACTCATTGAGCATCTTGAACCTTCATGGAAACCAGTTGGAAGGGTCACTGCCCCTTTTCTTGCAAAACTGTACGTTACTGGAAATTTTGGATGTTGGGAACAACAAGCTAAATGGATCCTTTCCCCATGGTTGGCATCTCTTCCAGAGCTTCAAATTCTGATCATGAAATCTAATAGATTTCAAGGTCCAATAAGTAATCCAGAGGTGAGATTGCCCTTCCTAAAGTTAAAAATCATGGACCTATCCAACAATGATTTCACAGGTCTTTTACTGGCTGAATATTTTGAGAATTTTATGGCCATGATGGATGCTCATTCAGATGTTTTGGAATACATGGGACGATACCCGATAGG
Organism: Ficus hispida; assembly: GCA_025413025.1. Lineage (NCBI taxonomy): Eukaryota > Viridiplantae > Streptophyta > Magnoliopsida > Rosales > Moraceae > Ficus > Ficus hispida. The sequence goes on from JAINRH010000360.1 coordinate 17,904, forward strand.
TGGCTCCTATTATTCTATGACAATGACAATCAAAGGGAACTTCATTGAGCTTCCAAAAGTCCAAAAATATTCATGACCATTGATTTGTCGAGCAATAACTTCACAGGAGAGATTCCAAAGGTGATTGGAAAGCTCAATTCACTCAAAGGACTGAACTTTTCTCACAACAAGTTGTCTGGTCTCATTCCTCCATCGTTGGCAAACTTGAGCAATCTTGAATCGTTAGACCTCTCCTCAAACAAACTTTCAGGTCATATTCCAGTGGAATTGGTAGCAGCTCTGAATCAACTTGAAGTCTTGAATCTTTCCAACAATAGACTAGAAGGACCAATTCCTCGCGGGAAGCAATTTGAAACATTCAAAGCGACTCATATGGTGGGAACCTGGATTATGTGGATTCCCTCTTCCCAAATCATATATGTAGCAACGATGAAGCACAACATGACCAAGGAAATGATGATGGAGAGCACGAGAGTGGAATGACGGAATGGAAGGTGGTGATGATGGGATATGCAAGCGGACTGGTGATCGGAATATCTGTGGGATATATGGTGTTTTTTAGTAAAAGCTTCGATTATTGGTTCTTCAAAAGATTTGGAGGAGGACGACATTGTAGAACCAGCACTCGCTCAAGAGGAAGGAGAAGGTCAAACTAGCAAGCAGAAGAAAACAGAGTCTCTTGGCAAGCCTGGAAGAGTAAGTTTGGAATATGTTGTAGTTATAATTCTTGATTTTCTTATAAGAACCAACATTATCAGCAACATAATTATTTTCATTTCTTTTGTGACAGGGGGATGGATGAAAAGTACCGTTCAAGATCAAAACTGGCATGGATTTAGGCATGACTCTGATGAAATCGCTATCTCGTCGTTTTAGTTAATTTCTTGTTCTGTATTAAGAGTGCTAAATAAACTGTAATCCTTATTGAGGATTCGATCATAGAAAATCTGATGTTATGGAGTTTGTATTTTAGTTCTTGTTCAATTGTATTGTCATCTATGCTTTTGTTTGTATTTTGCGTACTTTGATGTGTTTTTTCCAACATATTTGAACCAAATAAATTACAGTTTTCACATAATTGTCACTATGAGGACAGTATATATGCGAGTTCATTGCCTTTAGCTTTGTGCATTCAGATTTCATTTCGTATGTCATATAAGAACTTGTCAATATTTTGGTTAACATATGTAAAAAAGAATTAAAGCATTTTCCTCAAAGATATAAGATTTTTTTTTTTTTAACACACAGAGAGAGAGTGTGAGTGATTATAAATATGGATTGTTTAAACGCTATTAAAGGAGAGATAATGATTATAAATATGGATTGTTTAAACGCTATGAAAGGCCTTCATATATATGAGATTTGTTTTACTTCAATCCAATTGCTCAAACACAACCTTTTTTTAAGCTTAAACAAAGGATTAATTTTTGGAAAATTAGATTAGGGGCCTATTTTGGTCACCTTAATAATGACCAAACTTTTATTTATTAAGCAAAATAACCATTTGTCTTTTTTTTTTTTTTTTCAGATTTGATCAATCAGTGATTAACCTAAAATTGGTGATTTACGTTAGTTGATTGATTGACTATGATCAATTAATAATTTACTAAATTAACGATAATAAATGGTTAATCATTGATTGATTGTTTAAGAAAATTAATTGATCATTTTAAAAATGGGCATTCTAATTAATTCTTAAAAACTTCGGTCATTTGTTAAAAACTTCTTTAAAAAATATCATTTACCTCTAAATCCTTTATTATTATTATTATTATTTTTTTTTTTACAGATCACTTATTAAAAAAAATTTAAGAAATTCCTGGTTTTTATTTTTTATTTTTTATTTTTTTGGTCACCGACGACAGTTTTGAACCCTTTTTTTATCTTTTACTTTCAGTTGTCTGTCGTTTTCAAGGATATTGTTATTTTGTAATAAAATTGTCGTTCATGCTTTCTATACTGTTTCTCTTGTTGTTGTCGTTTTCAGGCATGTTGTCGTCGTTCATGAAATAGTTGTTTATGTCGTTTTTGCTGATGTTTCCTTTTCCATTTGTCGTTTTCTTTTCATTGTCGTATTTCCGAACTTCTGTCATTGATGAACTTGGCCTCACCAAACAAAGCAGAGCCCTCTAACATACATGTATTCCGATTTTCAAAACCCACCAACTTGCAATTCTCTCTCTCACTCTATCCCCTTCTATCTCTTTATATAAATATATATATACAAACACTCGTATATATCCTCGACACACGTTAGCCTTGAAGTTTGGAGTCAGCCAAAGAATCCATGGACATGGCGCTTGGTTCTTTGATCCGGAGCTCGCCCACGCTCATCAACGGCTCGAAATTGCTGAGCTTCCTAACAATTTGGCCTCAAAAGGTAGGGAATTTCTATCCACTAATTGGTAATTCTTAATATGATATATATATATATATGTGTGTGTGTACGTCTTTTATTTTATTATTTTTTTAATGAACATAAAATTTGTATATATATGTTGCTCTTCTTAGTTTGTGTTATGCATTATTCAATTGTAATTAAAATGAAATTTTGGCAATGGTAGAGAAATGCAAAATATCATTCGAATAAATACACTGGCAACATAAACCTAATTAGTATGCTAATTAAGGATGACTATATGGAGATAATGACACTTCAGAATACGTAGTTATAAACATAACCTAGCGCTAATCATACACCGCTGACCAAAGATGAATGCAAATGGAGTACGCAGCATAAGCATCAATAGAAGGTTGCCTGATCTGCTTCTCACTTAATTCGGCTGCATCCCACTCGCTGCCTAAAAGTAGTTCCGGAGCAAAGAGCAATCGTTCGTGCAAATTTTAACTGACTAATATCTTTTGACATCAGTTTACAACTGACGTTGAAAGTTTCCTTGTCGATTTTGCGACCGACAAGAAAGATTTGTAAGGTCGGTTATCTTCGCATGGTTTTGTTGCATCATCAAAATTTCAACAGTAGGGCAAACTTTGGATTTTGGCATACAAAATATTGATGGACAATTTGATCTATGTGGAATAAGTACGTATAAATATGCAAAGAACAAAAAGTTCTGTGAATCACATTCATAAAACAAATATTATGCAGAAATTAACTAATTCCTAACCTGAACATGTGCACCTTGGAAAAAATTCCCAGCAGGAAACTGTTAAAAAATTTACTAGGATTATATTTATTTTAGGATTACATTTACATTTTTATTTATCTATCTTATTAGTAAGGGTAAATTTGGTCTTTTATTATTAGGTAGTTTGGTCTTTTGATATTTGTTTGGAGGGGTAAACCTTCCTTTGAAGTATTTTTATTTAAGCAATTGCTTAAATATATATATATATATATATAATAAAACATAAAATAAAAATAAAACCTTAACAACTTGTTTGGTTTCTCTTACTAGAACTCTAGGAATCTCTGAGGCTTTTTTTTTTTTTTTGGGTTGGGAGGAGTCTATGAGTTATGCATTGAAGAAGACGCCATTGAATCACGTAAAAATTTAAAAATAAATAAATAAATGAAACACGGATACTGGACAAACGACAACAATATGAAAATAACGACAGGCGCAAAAGACGAGAATTGTGAAAACTGAAACTACACACGTAAATTACACCAACCCACCCAACACTCCACACCCCCACAAACAAAAAAGAAAAACTACACACGTATATGTCAAAGACAGAACGAGAAAGAGTTTAAAAACGACAATCAAATAATGTCATGAAATGATGCCGAAAACGACGACAATAGTATTGAAGACGACGTCAAGGCAGGAAAACAAACAGAACAAGAATAACAAAAACGTTCAAAGGGATCCCCCTTTTTTGCTTTTTGTTTCTTTGGTTTTTCGTATGAATCCACTACAAAGGGATGGTATCAGCAAAAAGAAGGGGAAAAAAAAAATAGTTCTAGCGATCCTTACAATAACCCAATATGTATTTAATTTAATTTTGTTTTATTTCTTATTATTATTATTATGCAAATACCTATGGTCTAATACAGTTAATATTAGGGGACATGTCTTTAGCATTGCTCAATCTATCGATTTGTAAGAGTCAGTATGGAATTACTATGGCTGCAAACATAGAAGACATTTTTAAATTTCTAGGTTTACTTTTTACATTTTAAAATTAGACGAGGTGAGCTCCACTTATAAATTAGAAATTATCTTCAACTTATAATGTCCGGTTAAGGGAGAACTTATCTCCTCCAACTTACTCTAAAAAATAATAACAAATTTGAATTGAATAAAATACTTTTTTAATTACCTTATTTTGTTCTAAGTTCTCACAATCCTAGCAATATAATCAGTAGAATAGGAAAATATACTCCCCTGTAACTTTTTTTCTAAAGGTATAATTTTCATGTAACTTAAATGTCCGATAAACTAATATACACTTCCACGTCGAATTATTGAGTTGCTCTGATACCAATTGTTGAAACTAAACATTCCTATTAGTGTCTATAACACAGTATAAGCATCAATTCATGGGGTTACCAGTCGGAAGCGGTGGCACCACTTGAGAGCCACCGAAGCTCGCCGAAGAAGAAAGCTTGAGGGTGATGGAGCTATCACCTCACGCTACTGAAACCACACACGCGCATAGTAAACTCTTAACACTCTTCTCATATTCAAGCTCTTAAACTCTTGAAGTTCATATAACTTTATCACTCCCTTGAGTGCATCTTAGCATATTTATAGCCCCATTTAAATCAAAAATTCAAACCTACTATTCAAACTTTTTTTTCGAACTGTGCTTTCTCGCAAAAAAAAAAAAAAATGTTCTATTCAAACTTCTAAACCAAACAGGCCAATCTAAACTACATCATTATTGTTTTCGATTACAATTGTACTTCAAATCAATTATTTCGAACACCTTGGCAAATGTCTAGACATTTAACATTCAGCAGGAAAGTTGGAACAATCAGCTTTTAACAGCTTTCTGAGCAATGAATTTTCGAACCAGAAATTTTAGAAAACTTTATCCTCACATAATTGTCACCGATGAAGAAATTATGCGAGTTCATTGCCTTTAGCTTCATGCATTTAGATATCATTTCAGAAGTCATATTATCACTACTAATTATTCTGGTAAAAAAAATATAAAAATTATAACATTTCGTCTAAAAAAATGAGAGGAACTTTTTTGTGAGAATGTGCAAGATTTGTGACCTTTTGCTTCTATTGCCAAACAAAACATATAATTCCAATTTTTCAAACTGAACCAAAGCTGTTTTCCTCTAGTACGAGTCAATAAAGCTGTAAACGAACCAAGTCCTACAGTCCAAGCAAAGAACAAAGTCGAGAAAAAAAGGTCCATACTGGTGTGAACCAACCAAGTATGACAAAAAGCAAACTGAAATTGCCTTCAACAACCCTTTGCATAGTCTTTAAGATGCCTGAACAGCAGCAACATGGGGGATCTCTAGGCAGCAATGTGACCTCGGCCTTAAAGAAGCATCCGTTAGTACACTCCAATATCAGATAATACACAGTTCCGGTTGCTATTCGCCACTTCACCTCCACAACCTCCTTCAACTCAAGATGGTGACCCTGAGACAATCAAATTCTTACATGTATTTCTCCAAAATATCAAAATAGAATAATCTTTTCCTTTTCCAATGAAATTCATTCTGTCTTGGGGGAAAAAAACAAAAAACAAAAACAAAACACAAACACGAACCTCAATTTTGTTGTATTCTTCCACTGCGAATCTTGCTGCCACTTGTACATCCTTCTCTGATTTCTTGCATGAGACAGCCGCACCAACCCAATCAAGTCCACCAGCTTTGAACTTCTTACAAGATATTTTCTATAGGAGCCTGCAAATCACAAGGTTCCACTTTCACTCTCAGGATAACCACAGAATAAATTACACAAATTGTAACTTTAAAGTTTTAAAATGTAATTATACCTTAGGATCACAGTTTGCTCGGAACTCTTGCTGCAGTTAACAATGTCTGGTTCAAAACCTTGTGCAAGTGGATTCTTTTCCTGATATCAAGACCATTCAATGCATGAGCTTATAACAAAAGTCCACAGCAGAAAACTGTTTCGTGTAAAGATTGATAACCAAATTTATAATTTGCCTGGACCTGGCTACCGTTGTTTTATTCAGCAAAACAATATTACCAAACTATACGTTAAAAGTCATTCGCAATCCAAACATTAAAACCTGAAGGAGGATATTACCTCAACAGAACAATTTTCTCGAAAAGCTCACAAACTTGCTTCGAGTCCGACTTACCATTGAGAATGTTACTCTGACAGCAGACATTTATATGTATCAGCATATACAACAAAATTAAATAAATGAACAAATCATTTAATCATTTAAAAAATTCATGAAAGTGAATCAAAAATTAAAAGGTGCTTAAAATGTACCTCAGAAGAATGACCACAGTCATAAACTACATGACTGGAATCTGCAATCGTCTCCATTGTTGCTTTGACCTGAAAGAGATCAATACAAAGCCAAAAAAAATAAGCTATCAACCGAATTTTACATAAAATAAAAATTTAGTGCACAGTCCCTTCAAAGAACATACGAACAACCATCAAAAGCAGGGAAAAGAAAAGAAGAGAGAGAGAGAAGAGAGAGAGAATTATCCCTGGAATTCGCAGAAACATAGAAGCAACATACCAATTTTACAAAAATAAATAAATAAGATTTGGTTATTCTGCACCAGAAAGCTCGGACAAGGCAATAATGCATTATCTACCCCGAGAGTTTTTGGCACTGTTTTGGTGAGTTTCTTCTGTAGCATTCTTGAAATAAATAAATAAATTAAAAAAATCACTAAAAAAAAAAAAAGTCTCTGAATCTGCTTTGGAGTCAGTTCTAGTTACTGGTTAGACCTTGGGTGTTTAAAACTCCTTCGTTTTTATCAAACCCCAACGGAAGGTGAACTTCCAAAGAGAAGAACATTCTCTTTGTTTTGCTTTGGTTAGATTTTTTTAAGCTTATTTTCCCTTGTTTTCCCTGTTTGGCCGTGCTTTTTCTCCGTTAATTATAATTTCCCCTGTTTAGTCCTGTTGTTCTCTGTTAAGCTTTATTTGTTTTCCTCTGTTAAGCCATGGTTCTCTCTGTTTTAATCTGTTTAGCCCTGTTTTCCCCTGTTTCTCTCTGTTTTCTCCTCTGTTTAGCTTCTTTTTTTCTTTTTTTTTTTTTTTTTTCTCTTGTACCCAGTTTTCCTCTATGGAGCCGAGGCATGTCAAACAAAGTGGTCCTGTGTCCAAATGAGTCAAACATGTGATTCCACTAAAAGAAATTTGGGAAAGTTCTGAATACAACTGCCATGTGACACCGCAAACACTCACTCCATCTGTCTTCTTTCCCATTCATTACAGGGAAAACATACACTAGATTCTCATATTTACATCACTTATATTCTAAGAAGAAAACTGTCACATAACAATAATAATAAAAAAACGAAATAACCCATGTTCTACTTATTTGCCAATTTCAATGACGATACACAATATTTTTGTTATTTTAAGTTGTTCATGCACGCGCAACATAAGCATTTGTCATTAGGTTCAGGGGCAAAAAAAAAAAAAAAAAAAGAAGAAGAAGAAAAGGAAAAAGTTGAGCAAAGGAGGCAAAAGCTATTAAGTGCTGATTTTGAGTGAGTGCGTTTAAGGTAAATGGTGGATCTTTTTTCCTTTTGGGTCTTTTTAATGCAATTGCATTATGCTCATCGAATTGTATGCTAAGATTTGTCTAACTACATATTCCACTACATTTGGCTTTTTAACCAAAAAATATATATATAAATGTTATATATTTTAAACAATTTTAAACAATCATATAATATAACCAAAATTTTAACCAATTATATAATTGTTATAATTAAAAGAATTCAGAGTAAAAATATGCCTCTAAACTAATAGAAAGTTGGTCAAGAAAACAGAGGACCTACAAATATAACCTTTTCTAATTGATCACCTTGATCAAACCGATAAGGAGAGGACTTTATTGTAATGCCGTGAGAAGACCTCTCTCTCTCTCTGTTTTGATTTATTTGAGATTTTAAATTTTAAATATGATAATTTGAAAACCAAAATTGAGTGAAATTTGGCATTTTTTAAAACAACTATATATAAATGTAATAATTA